>OVAX01000382.1:0-85618 GCA_900406405.1 Lepidium africanum | reverse complement strand
TCATATCAGTCGCAAATCAGTCTCAGATTTCAAAAATGAGACTGATTTGCGACTGATTGTGTAGTCTCAAAAAAAAAGTTTTCTTGTAGTGAGACAATGCGGTGATGGTTTGTGTGTGTTTTCTAGACTATGTTCAAAAGGTATTTGAGACTTGTAATAAGAAACTACTTCTAACTGCTAAAAGAGAACAAGAATAAGACAAATAGTGTAACATCTGTTAGAATTGAAGTGGAATGATGAAGAATATTTAGGACTTAGTGAAGAGAAAATCATGAAGAATGGAGAATGGAGAAGAGAAAGAAACAATAGTTTGCGATTCGAAATGAGAGAGAGTAGGTTAAGAGAGAATGTTTCAACTTAGATTAAAATGTAACCTAAGTATAAAGTATTTAAAGACATATAAAGAGAAGGTAAAGACAAACTTATGGAAGACCGAGTTAAATGCAATGTGAATATCTGCTCGATTGTCAGAATGCATTGTGATGGGGTCTTGTGATTCAGTGCCCAAATGTTTGGGAAGGGCTTTGAGTCAATGAGTTCATTTGTAGGTTTCCTCATGGCTATATACATAGCTTCAACACTTAAGCATGAGACCGCATTTTGTTTCTTGTTCTTTCATATGACAAGGTGCCTCTAATGAATGTGTAATACCCAGTTTGTAGACCTCTTATCCATAAGATTAGCAGCGCAATCCACATCACAATAACTCACATTTTCTAAGCTCCCATTGTGTCACATCCTATTAACTTGGCTTGCCTTTGACATACTTTGAGAATGCAATTTAATTGTTCCAATGGTGCATTGTGGAGGCTTTCATATACTAGCTGACTTGGCTTGGTTGATAGCGAAACATAAGTCAGGTCGAGTTATGCAAAGTAAATGAGCTTACCAACCATCTGCCGATATTGAATTTCATATTCAAATGATTCCTCTTCGAGGTTTCCCCTTTCGTGTGACTTTGTAGGCATCTTATGGTGTTTTTTGGTCGGTATTACTGCAAGCAATCTTGCAGCTAACTCAAAACCTCGAGTGTAAACTTCCTCTATAATAAGAATAGTCATTTCTTAGAGTGCCAAAATTCAATCCCTAGAAAATACTTTATCTCTCCAATATTCATTATAAACACAAATTTAAGGAACTTTTGAAACCACGGTCCTACAAATAGTGATATCATATATATAGATGAGGATGACAATTTGCATAAACTTTTGAGATCATAATCCTTGAGAATGGAGCTAAGCTTGTGAAACCAAGATCTTAGTGATTGCTTCAAGTAATAGATGGCATTTCTATAGATGGCAATTCTTAACCTCAAGACTTTCCTTGGTCCAATCCTCTCTTCAACTCTGGGTGGAAGTGTCATGTACACTTCATCTTCAAATTTATTTTGGAGATAGACATTCTTGACATCTATCTTTCATAAATCTCAATCCAAATTAGTGACTAAAAAGTATAACCCCTAGCATGTGAAGCTGAAAATGTGTTGACCTTATAGCATGTTATCTATCTATCACTCTTGTAATTGATGGTCAACATCCATTTGGAACTCATGACCTTCCCAGGAGGTAAATTAGCTTCGTTCTGAATGTGATTATTGATAAAAAAAAAATTCTAAACAAGTATTTTTGATCTTTAATTGATATCAACATGTTTTGCGATATATATATAAAGCCACGTCGCAAATGCTAATCAACATGTGGTCGAAATCCATCTTGACTTTTAATTTGTGACTTGTCCCTTCGTATTAATTATTCATTTCGGTAATTTGATCTAGATTTATTCATTGATGACCTTTTTGATCCCATGAATTACATTCTATATACAAATTTACCCGCCAAACTAAGTAACATATTATTATAGCCAGACGGAAATACTTAAGATATTATACATGATAAAAATAAAAATAAAATAATATATACTATTTATACTATAATATTTTGACACCTAACTTTAGTAAATTACATCATGTGATATTTACTCTAGTACAAGTGGCAAGTCCACTAAAAATAGACGTAATTGCACTATATTTCGTATCATATATATCAACTCCATCTTTTAAGAAAAGATGGGATCCTTACAATTGATAAGTCCTTTCATAATAACGTGTTCAAGTCCACTTCTCCATAAATCATACATATATCAACTTGATAGTCTAGTTACGAACTTATATTAAAGTCGTAATTTACTAAATATACAAAAATAAATAAATTCTGAAATCAAGAAAAACCAAAAGACATTATCGTAATCGGTAATGTTTGTTTCCTCGGGTCTAGACTTGGACCGCTGCAACTCGTTTTCACGTGTTCTCTGCAAATTCTATTATAGGAAAATATAATTTATTGATGAATTTTCATATTCATGAATCATGGGTCCAAAAACAAATTCTACATATTATTTAAATCACTCATGATTAATTCCCACCGGCCACAATCATCTATGTTTTTTTTCATATAACTCAGGAGTTTCATATCAGAGGTTTGGATTAATTTTTTGGGATGATGCAGCCTACAAATAGACTCTCACGTCCGAGTTTTCAAATAGGCCAAAAGCATGAGCTCATATCCGTATAAGGGCGACTAGAAAATTATGACTTAATTTCATATAGTAGGAGAATCGAACTTGCAAACTCTTTAAAATCCCACTTCCACTCTCTACCACTTGACCACAAGTTCCTTGTCTACAATTATTTATGTTATTATTATTTGTTTACAAAAATTAGAGAGAAAGTAATTTAACAATAAAAAATGGAAAATTTCAAAAATGTCTTTTTTGACATATCTCTTCTCAAAAATTATCATTTCCTTTGGAAATTGGAAAAGAGAAATAGGTATGAGAGAGCATTTTTTGATAAAATACATGTTAGAAAGAGTATTCTTCAAAATTACTCATGAAAAAATCACTGAATATATATCCAATTTTTTTTTTTAAGTCTATGAAAGAAATAAATATTCAATTTGTCTATGCATCTCTTGTTTCTTACCACCAAATCGTGGACTTCAAACTAAGGTTGAGCGTTCAGTAAAACTAGCGGTTGTAAGCTCGAGGGTAAAACTTGTGCTAATCGATAGTCTTATTTGTAGCACCATAAAAATATCTTAATCGTTATTATTGAGTTAAAATTATTCACAATCATCTTGCACATTCAAAACAATTTCACTACACGGAATATCTATATTCAATGAGGTTCCCAACGGATATCAAATCCGTCAAAAAACTTTTAAAAATTTTGACAACTCACTAACAGAAATTATTTTGTTTGGAACTATCAAGATTTCGCCAGGATTTGTTGAAGGTATTCGACATGCATCCATGCAAAAAAACGATTTTGTCTAGAACCGATCTTGAAATACCAGACAGATTCTTGATGATTCTTGACGAAACAACGAATAATAATTCAATTTCGTCGATAACTGTTGAGATTCCATCTTGAAATTCTTCCAATTCTTTCTAGAACTTCTTCCCCTCCAACCACTATTTTATCTTAACATTTCTTTTATTTGTAACTTCTCTCCAAGTTTTCACAAAAAAATGCTAACAATTTCTACTTTCGGACAAACCGGCACATAATCTACTAGTTTATTAAAGAATGAGTATGCTGAAGGAGTGCTAGCATTTATGACATTAGTGGAAAACAATTCGGTAAATCTATAAACTCAAAAACTTTGTTATCCGTGTGTCAACTGCGGAAATCGTAGGTTTAAGAATGAATCATCTATATCGCAATGGATTTATGCAAGGGTATAATATTTGATATAAGCCCATCGCTGGTGAGATACTGTCTCGGTTATGGCTTATGTCCTTTCTAGTTTATGGTGTCTCATTTGTCTTTGATGTGTGGTTTAGTTACGGTTGGAATTGGTTTAGTTAGGATCCTTAAGTTTAGATTAGTTCATTTTTATTTTTGGTGTGAACTTTAATGATATCTAGTATGGTTTGATATGATTCCGAGCTTCTTATTTTTTTGGTTTATGATCATTTTGCTTCTTATCACTATTCCAAAATTTTAGTTGAGGTATGATCTTTCGTCTTGCCACTTCATCTTACATTTTTTTTAAAAAAAATTTCTTGTATTGATATTTTGGCACTTCATGTTAGGATTTTATTTTTGGGAATTTACTTGTTTTCCACCTGCTTAAGTAACGAAATTTTCTATTACAGTTTAGTTTAATAATAATCGAGATGAAAGGAAAAAGACTGAAAAAGCTATCTCTTCTCTTGCTCTCATTTTATTACGGCTACATTTTATAAAGAAAAATGACAAAAAATATTAATATACGACTAAAAAAGAAAACTAAAACAATTATTGATTGCTGAGTTGCTCTCTAGTAGTTAAAATGATTTAACATCAGATTTGATTTTTACCTGCTATATTATAATAATTTAAATATTATTAACCGGAGGTCCAACTTGTCTAGATCTAATGTTGAAAAAAATAATTATTATTATTATTATTGGTATGTTTCTTTCTTTTTTGACACTAACTATAAAATATTATTAATCGGAGGTCCTAAGCAACAAATGCTTTATAATTAGATGCCTTGCTGGTGAGAGTCACATACCCAGACCCACTCATACTTTCACTTTTCACTTTTCTTCACTCTTTTTCTCTATTTACTCACCACGAACATAGCTTGTTCACGATAATGGCGAACGTTTCAGTCGACGACTTCCTCAATCAGTGTAAACAATCCGGTGACGCAGCTTATGGCGCTTTGCGTTCAGTCTTGGAGCGACTTGAGGATCCGGATACTCGATCTGAAGCTCGGATCTTCTTATCCGACGTTTACAAGACCGTTGGATCCTCTGAGACGTCCCTTGAAACCTACCATTTCCATATCCAAGATATCTTCCTCGATCAATGCGAAGGTATCTCATCGATCCGATTCCTTCTTCTTCTTATCTAATCAATTATTGTTTTCCTGATCCTTTTCTTTTGGTTAGATTTGATTCAGCTGTGTACACTGTGTTTGATGGTTTTATGACTGTAGTCTCTCCGATCTTACATTCAGATTACTGTTGCTTTGTTTAGTTGACTTACATGATCGATTTCTTCGTTGCTGAAATATCTCTGTTCTCGAATTCCTGGGATATTGGGATGATTACGGTGTCAATCTGAAGAAATCGCCGATTACTGGTGTTTGTCCCATGAATAGGTTGAAGATATATTGATTTAGCTTCCCAAGGCATTTTGTCGTTTTCTAAGGTTTCAGCAACCCATTTAACTTGCACTTCACTTTTTTATCAAGTCTTTTGTATTCATTTGCTGTGGAAATTATTCATTATGACAAAAAGCAAACAAGCCGATAGATGAATTCCAGACTTCTGGGAAACCATATGAGCTTTAGGCTTATTCACGAGCAAAACAGATTTAAAATCAAACTGACAGTGATCTGTTTTCTTGTATGAATTTAATTTTTAAAGTATTGAATATTTATCCATAACAGAACATTTTGCAAAACGTTCTGAAATTTTCCCTAAATCCTGAATGTTTTTAAGATGGTCGTTTTATCTTTCTTGGAATTTATCATCGACATCCCATTGCATCAGATATTGGCTACCTTATATAATAGAAACCGTGCTTTATCAAACACCAATATATTTTCCTCTCTTTGTCTGCAGGCTTTCAGCCCAGGAAAAAGTTAACCATGATGGTCATTCCTAGTATTTTTGTTCCAGAAGACTGGTCATTTACATTTTATGAAGGACTTAATAGACATCCTGACACCATTTTCAAGGATAAGACTGTTGCTGAACTTGGCTGTGGGAATGGATGGATATCAATAGCCCTAGCTGCTAAGTGGTTGCCTTCAAAGGTCAGTATATGTTATATGAAGTTTTCAAAGTACCACTACTGAAGCTTTTAGTTTGGGCCAGACGAGTACATGTCTTAGTGAGAGGGGAAATAGGTATATTTGATGTCATCTGTTAGTATGGTTATCATTTTTATTTTAGACATTGCTCCTCATTTCTACCCTGGAACTGGTCAGGCACTTAGCATGCAGGTGGCAAAGCATATAACTTCACAATTCCGTGTTTTGCAGGTATATGGGCTAGATATTAATCCTAGAGCTGTGAAGATTTCTTATATAAATTTGTACCTAAACGCTCTTGATGATGATGGTCAACCAGTGTATGACGATGAGAAGAAAACTTTATTGGACAGAGTGGAATTCTACGAATCTGATTTGCTTGGTTATTGTAGAGATAATAAAATTCAGCTCGAGAGAATTGTGGGATGCATCCCTCAGGTAGTTTTTCCTTCTGATCTTCTATATCTTATCTTACATGTGTTGGAATTTATATTCTAAAATTTGATGTTTCCCTTTTATGTGTACTTCTTTACATCTTATGTTCTTGTGGCAGATCCTTAATCCAAACCCAGAAGCAATGTCTAAGATGATAACAGAAAATGCAAGTGAGGAATTTCTCCATTCGTTGAGTAACTATTGTGCCCTTCAGGTAAGAGAATTCAGCAAAAATACTTTGAAAGTATCCATAGTATGCTAGCAAGCCAGAACCTAAAACACTTTTGGTGTGTTCAAGTTTCATGATAATTCAGTTGTCTAATCCATGATGCTTTTTTTCTTTCCTTTTTCTACCAAAAATCATGTGCAATCTCATCATGAGCTTTTTGGTTGTATAATTGAGCCAGTCATATGCATGCCTGACATACTAATAATTCAACCAAAATTTTGCATGTTTGTGATGACTGTTGAGTATTAATAGAAGAAAGTGTTTTCTCCTCTGAAAAATACAGCATTCTCTCGGATATACCAGCTACTGGGAACTTTTTTAGGGTGATGCTCTACCTGAGCCTAATGAAAGTTGTCAATTTTCAGGGTTTTGTTGAGGATCAGTTTGGCTTAGGTTTGATTGCCAGAGCAGTTGAAGAAGGAATATCCGTCATCAAACCTGCAGGAATTATGATATTTAACATGGGTGGTCGTCCTGGACAAGGTGTCTGTAGACGCTTGTTTGAGAGGCGAGGTGTCCGTGTTACACAGATGTGGCAGACTAAAATACTTCAGGCAAGTATTATATTTCTGAAATTCTAAAAGATTATGCTCCTCCACAATGGTCACTTGACATGTGTTCTCACAGGCTGCAGATACTGATATCTCAGCACTAGTTGAAATTGAGAGGAGCAGCCCTCACCGTTTTGAGTTTTTTATGGGACTTTCTGGAGACCAACCTATATGTGCTCGAACAGCTTGGGCCTATGGGAAGGCTGGTGGACGAATCTCCCATGCTTTATCTGTTTATAGTTGTCAGCTCCACCAACCAAATCAGGTGGGTAAATAAATAAAATTATCCTAATTGATGGAATTATGTTACTATGGACCACACATTAATCAATTAAGAGGTTAATATTGACAGGTTAAAATAATCTTTGACTTCTTGAAAAATGGATTCCAAGATATCAGTAATTCACTGGATTTGTCTTTCGAAGATGAAGCTGTCGCTGATGAGAAAATTCCATTTCTAGCCTATCTTGCTAGTGTCTTGAAAAGTAGCTCCTACTTCCCGTTTGAACCTCCAGCTGGCAGCAAAAGATTTTGCAGTCTAATTGCAGGCTTTATGAGGACATACCACCGTATTCCAATTAACCAAGATGTAAGACTATTCTCTATTCATGTTATTGACAGTTCTCTTAGAGTTCCAGCCAATAACTTATTCAGACTAATATTGTATATTAACTATAACTGTTGATGGAAAAAACTTGGGGGCACTAAACATATTTCAAAAGTTTGTGGGAGGACGAAGAAAGGAACACTTAAACTTCTGACTCGTGAAATGTCTAGCATTGCAAATTTGCAATTCTTTTCCCAGGCAGAGGCTTCTGATCATATCTGATTCTGCTTTTTTTTTTTTCTTTGCAAGAACATTGTTGTGTTTCCATCAAGGGCAGTGGCAATCGAGAGTGCATTTCGGTTATTTTCCCCTCAACTTGCAATTGTTGATGAGCATTTAACTCGACAACTTCCAAGGAGCTGGCTTACTTCTTTAGCCATTGAGGTAAAAAAGTTGTATATCTATATCTACAAGTTTACTTTATTTTGGTACAAAATCATGCAAGTGATGTAGTTTATACAACTATATATGTTAGCGCTTATCTCTCCACAATACTATTTTGATGTTGTGAAAGGTGTCGCCTAGTGTTATTAGTGGGTGTATATTCCTATCTGGAATTGGACATAGAATAAATAGGTACTGAAGTAGGTGAAAATTAACAAGTCTATATGGAACAAAATTATCAGTCAATGAATTGGATAGTGGGAAGCCGGTAAAAAGAGTGCAGAGAGAAGTAGTAGTTTGATAGCAAAATGCAGAAGCATATATTCACCATAAGAAAAGGATTATGTGGTGTTGACGGTGCCATATATGGACACCAAACTGAGAGGGAGCACAATTATAATCACAGATAGAGTCTCTCTTGTCACCTGGATGATTAGGGATTTGATTTAAATTTACTGTGAGACTAGGATTTAGTTCTAGCCACCCGTGCTACTAGTATTAATTTACTTGTATATTGTGATAGATGAAAGTATTGAATGAGACATCATTTATATATGTCACAACATATATTTATTGAGCGTCTCTGTGATTTCTGTTTGTGATGTGCTTAACCGGGAACTTCTTAATCAAATATAGAACACCAGCACTGAAGAATCAGATGGTCAAATCACAGTCATCGAATCCCCGCACCAATCTGATCTGATGATAGAACTCATTAAGAAACTAAAGCCGCAAGTGGTGGTTACTGGGATGGCTCAGTATGAGGTCATTACCAGTTCATCATTTTTGCACCTGTTGGACGTGACCAGAGAAATTGGATGTCGACTTTTCTTGGATATATCTGATCACTTTGAATTGTCTAGCCTCCCTGCATCAAATGGGGTACTAAAATATCTCGCTGGAAATCCACTGCCTCCTCATGCAGCAATTATCTGTGGTCTGGTAAAGAATAAGGTAACGTTTTCCTCCAAACACATTGCTGACGAGTATGCATTCTGTGCTCATCTAATTGAGAGCAAATTAAGTTTGACATACTTTCTTTTGAGCTCTTAAGCTTTTCCCCGTCTCTTATACACCCAAGTCATCGTTCTGCAGGTTTATTCAGATTTAGAAGTAGCCTTTGTCATTTCAGAAGTAGATGGCCTTTCTAAGGCCTTATCCCAAACTGTGGAAGTCTTGGAAGGTCATACTGCTATTATCAGTCAATACTATTATGGTTGCCTTTTCCATGAGCTTCTGGCTTTCCAGCTTGCTGATCGCCACGCCCCTCCTAAGGTATGGAGTTTACTCTGTCCCGAACTTATGTGTTAGATTCTTTTCAGGGTGGGTCGTTTATCTGGCTTTTCCCAATGACTGTTATTTGCATAGTATTATCTACAAAAAAGGGGGCAAGCTAGCTTGAAAAAACTGAGAAAGCCGCGTTGTATACTTGATTATGCAACAAAGTTAAACCAATTTGTTTATAGTTGGTTAGAACTGCTTTACTTATTTTTCCCTATTGTGTGGCTTGCAGAGGGAATGTGAGAAGCCAAAGTCTGAAGAGATTGTTGGATTTTCAAGCTCAGCCATATCTGTTCTGAAAGATGCTGAGCTTACAGTCACTGAAACTGATGACAGTTCTCGAATCCATATGGATGTAGATCAAAGTTTCTTACCAATTCCACGTTCTGTCAAGGCTGCAATCTTTGAAAGTTTTGTAAGGCAGAACATATCTGAAGCGGAAGTTGATATCAACCCAAGTATTAAGCAGTTTGTGTTGAGTAATTATGGGTTTCCAACCACAAACAACACTGGCTTTGTATATGCTGATGGCTCACTAGCTCTATTCAACAAACTGGTCAGTTGCTGTGCTCAAGAAGGTGGAACCCTCTGTTTACCTACAGGCACTAACGGGATATACGTTGCTGCTTCCAAATTCTTGAAAGCTAACGTTCTGAATATCCCTACTGAATCTAGTGATGGCTTTAAGCTGACAGAAACAACTCTAACGAAAGCACTCGAGTCTGTGAAGAAGCCATGGGTTTGTATATCCGGACCAACAGTTAGCCCTACAGGCTTGGTGTACAGCAACGATGAGATGGATACATTGTTGTCTACTTGTGCTAAATTTGGAGCAAAGGTCATCATCGATACTTCATTCTCAGGACTAGAATACAGTGCAACAAGCTGGGATTTAAAGAATTCTTTGTCGAAATTGGATTCATCCTTGTCAGTTTCGCTTCTTGGATGTCTCTCTTTGAATTTGCTCAGTGGAGCTATAAAACTCGGGTTTCTAGTTTTGGATCAGTCTCTTGTGGATGCCTTCCACACCCTCCCAGGCCTGAGCAAACCACATAGCACTGTGAAGTATGCCGCTAAGAAAATGTTGGCTCTGAAAGAAGAAAAATCTCCCGAATTTTTGGATGCTGTTTCCGAAACCATAAAAACATTGGAGGGCAGATCTAAACGCTTAAAAGAGGTACTCATTTCTGCCTTCTTAAACTCCCTTTTTAATCATCAGAATTCAGAGCTTAGCTTTGATTGTTTGCAAATACCAAATGAATCTTCCAAATGATTCATCTCGAAAATATAAAAGCAAACAAACTAATGGCATAAGTAGTACTTCAGAGGTTTCTTGAATCTTAGAATATTAGCATAGACAATTTTGTTCATTTCATGTGGTTGGACTAATAATGCTTATCGAAAAATCGTATGATGTTTTATATATAATTGGAAATAGGTACTAGAGAAGTCTGGATGGGAAGTTATACAACCCTTAGGTGGAATCTCAATGGTGGCAAAACCAACATCTTATCTCAACAAAACAGTAAAGCTTAAAGCAGGAGATGGAGAGAAAACAGTCGAGCTTACTGATTCAAACATGAGGGACGTGTTTCTCAGCCACACTGGTGTTTGCTTGAACAGCGGTTCCTGGACCGGAATATCTGGTTACTGCCGCTTTGCATTCGCATTAGAGGATACTGAGTTTGACAAAGCCATTGAATCAATAGCTCAGTTTAAAAGCGTCCTTGCTAATTAAAAGTCGCTAGTGGCGTGTCATCTTCTTGAACGCATTGCTGGTTCTGGCCGCGACTTCTTGGACTCTAATCGCTTCTGATTGCGTTTTACTTTGCTCTGTTGTTTCTAATAATTATTCGCGTGCCTGTTTATTGTTGGTAAGCCTCATAACGAGTTTACCTTTTCAATATGCGACTTTTTTTAATGCTAAAGAATAAAAGGACATGCGAGGGACTCTGTTTACAAATGATCATGACAATGACTGTCTTTGTTTGTCGTATATTTTAATGTGAATAAGTCTTCATTTCCCTTGTTTTTTTTTTGGCCACATGGTCTCTTGAAAATGTTCGGATCTAGTTTGTGTTTCGGATATTACCCGAACTGATATTTGAAGTAATCGACATCAACATCTACTTAGGTATTTTAAAAAATCGAATCCGATCAGAACCAGTTTATTTAGATCGGTTTGGATTCAGATTTTTTGCCACCTCTAGATTCTACAAACCTTCTGACTTCAGTTTATTCGATTTGAAAGGGTCAGATGTATCGCATAATCGGTTTTTGAATAAATTTACCGAATTGAACCAGTTGAACCTAGCCTGTGGGCATGCGGTTTGCTTGATGCCTCTACTCTGGTTAATGTTTGGATAACCATTCAGTTTTGATGAACCAACGCAATCTGATAACTGGACCCATGTCACCCATCTAAGAAAATACCGATCGGTTCACCTTTAATGACTGATCGCCTAGTTTGATTTCGTTCTTTGTATCTAGCATTGTCAGATCTAACTTGATTGGGAAAACTGTATATATTTAAGCTAAATTAGTTTGACAGATTGTTCTTAACGCAATTATAAGTGAAGTCTGCATTTCAGATAATCAGTGAAGATTTATCTGTTAAATTACAATAGTGGTGGCATTTCCACGATTTACAAATTCTACATATCATTCTATTTTTTACAGCGTGGTTGATAAAACGGGTACCAAAACCTGTTTTTTTTTTTCTTTCATAAAACGACGACAACAAAATTTAGTGTGCAGTGAAATTACTATAAAAGCCGATTCAGGTCAATGACCAGCTTCACTCAGCATTTGTTACTCCCCTTCATTCATATGACATAACCTAGCCCGGCCAGGATTAAGCAGAGATTCTGACATTCTCCATCCCTAACAAAACCGAGAATATCGAGCTCTCTTCAATATGATGATGCATACTCAAGAAACAAAACCTTAAAAAGTATACAACAGATTTTTCTACTAAGTTACCTGTTCTGCGGCCTTGCTTTTGAAGATGTCGTAGGATGTAGAAACCATTTCGCATGACTCAGCAATTCGAGACTCAAGCTCATAGATCATAGGAGCTAAAGCCGGATCTGATAGCTCCATTGTTTTTGAAGAACCGTCTTTTGATTGATTCATGAAATGAAGAAGCACATGTGCCTGCGATATGATATCATCATGCAACCTGAGTGAGAATGAATTACTTTTCTCCACAGAATTGATATATAACGTGTCTAAAAAATCATCTCACATGAAATGCCGCTTTAAGAATGTCATCTGAGTCAGCCTGATGCTTGAGCAGTGCATAGACTTTGCCCTTGGTAGGGCTGTATGTTACCATGTATCTTTCTTTCTGCCATAAGAAGCGAGACTAGAATCAGATGTGAAGACAAAAAGGTTTAAGCTTGATATTTGACATATATAATAAACAGCATACATCGAAAAATGGCTTCACTGCCATATATGTGCTGGGATCTTGGAATGCATCCTTAAATCTTGCTCCTGCGCCAAATGGTATGAAAATCCATATCAGTAAGATTTTTAAAAAGAAAATAGCTTCTGTGGAACGCTAGATAACACATACCAAGCATCACTGGCCGGTCATCCACCCACGGAAGAGTAAAAATCTTTTCTTGGATATTACCTTCCTGCAGTGACGGAACCCGCCCTGCGGATAGATGGGAAAGTCAGTGTATGAAGTTAGAGTTAGAATGTGGGTATGGGTGTGGTAAATCTAAGCTATAGAAGCAAACTCAAGTGCATACTAACAAAGTATCATAGTTTACCCGTCTTGAGAAAGGACTCAACTGCAACTGTAAATCTCGCCCGGTTTAGTGTATGTAATACTACAGATCTAACCTGAAAGAGGACCAGCCACGTTTTGAGAAAAAAGTTCCAGAAAACCTGAAGTGCATAATAAGAGATATAGTTGAACAGAGCTGGATTCTACCTCTTGGTATGAGCTCATGAGATATCCACATGATAGAAGACCAAAGGTTGCAACCAACGAAGGATTTTTTTTGGATATCATGATGCTAAACCCAGTTCCCATCTTCACATAGTAAACACATATAACAAATGAAAACAATATTAGAACTCAAAAAGTATATCAACATCCAAGCTAGAAAAACCACTCTACCATAAGCACTTAATAACATCAGACAGAATCTATTGTGCGACCCACTAGCAACAAGTAGCAATGTCGCCATTAAAAGTCTATGTATAATTCCACTTGATAAACTACATTATCAAACAGCCAAGAAATAATGAGAAACAATGCTAAAAATGGCCATACCAGATCTGCAATATTGCCAACACACTCTCCCTTAGCAGTGACATCTCCTATGTTCTCTCCTTTAGCAAAGGCTTTATAGATCGGTGTCCGAGTAGACGTCGATGTTACAGCTGCAACATTCTGTAATATAAATCTTTAATCACAACAACAACGATTTGATTTTTTTCAAATGAATTTGTAGACCAACAAATAACATTAACATATTACTAGAAACACAGAGATAATTTGAAGGTCAGAGCGAGTATGAGTGTTAAACGATGATAACAGTACCTTAACAACATTAGCAGCACAAGCCAGTGGAAGAAAAAGGTGTGGAACTGCAGCAGTAGCTAACTCAACACCAGCACCTAGCTCCATTAATAGATCACCAGCAAACCGTAACTGCAAGCCAAAGTGAGTTAGAAAGTGAAAGTCAACCAGAGCATTCGTTAAGTTATTAGACAAGTACCTGTTTCAAATCATAATCAAATTTCTTTCCCTGCCGAGCAAAAAGCATTTTTCCAACACGCCCAGCACCATCCTACAAGAATTATATGATATTCAACAATGAGTAAGTCATGTCATAAGAGGATTTGATACACTTATGCAACACTTTAGACAAGATAACATGCATAAACGAAAATCAAAAGATCATAAGAGATTGAAGAAACTTAACCTTGAGAATCCAATTAATGGCAACAGCAGCAGAAGCAGAACTGTTTCTGGAAGCTCCAACAGAATTGAGAAGAGTTTGAGTGGTAAACACACCCATGGCTCCACCAAAGAAATGCTACAAACATATCAATCAAAAAGATCAATACACTGAATTTTTTAAAGAACCCTTAAACATAAGAATGAAGGAACTGTACTTTCAAAGCTCTCCATGTCATATACGGAACATAAGACTCAGTAACACTTTCAGGGAATCCTTCAGGTACAACGTAAGATCTAAGGAACGAACCAATTTCCTGTAAAAATCCAAAAAAATTAAACACATTATTTTAGATTAATTCGTCTCGCATAAATGAGAAAACTCAAAATATTGTAAACCATTCATTGTTCTTAGTGGATTTGAAGAGAGCAAAAAGGTTTAAATCCATGAAACCTGGCGTACATCAAAAGGAGTCTGAGGAGACTCCAAACTAATAGCACGAACGGAATTTTTCTTGAATTTGCCGGAATCATCGCTCTCAGCGACATACTTCCAACGACGGCCGTCGATTTCTTCACAACAGATCAATCTGAGAGTAGAATGAAGAAATTTGGAATCAGGAAATGGAGGAGAAAGAGGAAGATCATCGGGAGGGGAAGCGAGAGAGGCGCTGATGCGGAGAGTTTCACGGGAAAGGAGTCGGATAGAGTCAGAGGAAGGAGAGGAAAGGGAATCAGATGAAGAATGATGTTTGAGCTTGACGCTCGGCATTGTTATTGTAAAGTGTTGTGAAGGATCGAAGAAGAAAAGGAAGGAAGAAGAAGAGATTCCGGCGGAGGAAACGAGGAAGAGAAATCAGTAGTAATTGTTCCACTTGTTTCTTTTGCCGACTACTTACATAAAATTCATCTGTATATATACCATATTATAATAATGTAAATTAATTATACTATATATTGTTAAATTATTTTTTAGTCAAACTTGTTCCGACCAAAAAATAAACATGTGTTATCTTAAATGATGGTAGAAGACAATGTTTACAATGGATTGCAAGATTCAGTTTGAGATAAGCTTAGTGGGTGAAAAGGTGATTTGAACGTAGGAGGATTTCAAAATACTAGAGAAAACGATGAGGATTTTAATGGATTTTGCTAAATATAGTATTCAATAACATCTGATTTTGATAGATTTTATGATACATTAAACTACAAGGTTCAATAACATCCTCTTTATGTTCTAACTTGTTTAGCTAGAGTGTTTGCTAGTGCATTGTGTTTATGATTAAGGGTAGCAGAATTTATATCCTTTTGTATGGAGCTAGAAACATTACATTTTGGATGTAATGAAAAAGTGGATATATTGGTGAGGTATACTTGAAGGTTCATAGCTGTACACTAATTAAGAAAACATATAAAATTACTCAAAAGTATTTCAATACTATAGTTAGTATAGTTAATATAAATACGTAATAAGATTAAATAATAAAATTAATTAATTAATTTTTTGTATTAGAAATTTAAAATCATATATTTTGAGATTAAAAGAATTGAAGATCGTTTATATTTCAGAAAAGTTAGAAAGGAATGTGCCGATTTTCAATCTCTTCATAGAAAATTACTCGAGTCAAAAGTCTTGACGTAAAACTGAACAATGCTTTTTGTTTATTCGTCCTACATGTAATCCTAAAACTAGTCTCTAAATCATTGTATTAGAGAATCATCCTATGACTCTTCAACTCTTTCCATTTTTGAGCATTCTAACAATATCGATTGTGTACTGGTCCTATTGGCAGCTAGACTCGCTCGACTCCAAACTATAATTTGATTATCAAAGTTGCATAAGAAACAAACTAGTTCTATTGGTTGTGAATCGTGTTTACCTAAGACAATGCCCTAACATGTGAGGATCATTCTATATCATTCAACTCTGCTACATCAAACCCAACACCAAAAGAGAGAGTGTAACAAGGACGAAACATGAAGACACTCTTCACTTCTTAACCGAGAGAATGAATTCATAGAGAGAAAAAGAGAGGACGACCAATAATGAAAACATATCAACTCATTCACATTTACATCACCCACAATCATCTCATCAACAATTGAAAACTCTACAAAAGAAAAGGCTTACGAGTCAGAGCTGAGAAGAAACGATCAAAAGTTATTAACCATTTACCTTCGTTACAAATGAAAGATGGGTTTGGTTCAATAGCTGCCATGAGATCTCACTGATGAAACCGACTGAGCTGACACTGATGCAGTCGGACTATTGATTTCCCCATTGTTGCCTTTTGTCTTACCGCTCAATCTTTCCATTGCTTCCACACATATTTCGTTGAACCAGTCGTCGTCTGGCAGCTCACTGCACAACACTCACAACCACATATAACCATTTCTTCTACCCAGAAAGACTAAAACATTGCAAACTACTGCCAAAACTGACATACCTATATGGATCTATGCCTGATGCACTGAAAGCTGCTACGGCTTTAGATATTATCTCATTAGTGCCTCTGTGCAAATTCCTGGATAGGTAGCGACCTTGGCTGGCGAAACACATGACAAACTTCATATCCAGATACATCTGTGACAAATGAAGATTGTTAAAAAGGGTACAGAACAGTTTCGATACCAGTAATCATACTTGAAGGATGATTATACAAACCTGCCGTAGGCCAAGAGAACCCAAAGGTCTAGGACCTTCCTCAATGTCATCCCAAAAACTCTGGTCTCCGGAAAGCCATAAGATCACAGTCTCTGTTAATCGCATCAACAAAGATGTAGCAAATCTTTCTCTTCCTACAAACATATCTGCCGCTAGACTTGCCATCCTGTTAAGTTTGGCAAATAGCTCCTGTTTTCCAACGATGCAACACAGAGTATAAGAATACTAACCAAAAAATAATCATGTTCTTGAAGTCGTCAGAAAGACAATGAAAAATATGATGTTCAACTGAACAACATAAAGTCAGCCAGTTATAGTCCCCAATAGGCTACAAAACCTGGGCACAAATCTTTTATAAAGGGCTAATTGTACTGATGGATAGGAAACCACAACTACCTGGAATATCAAAGATGGAAACCAGTCCACATCTTCGCCAATTGCATCCAAGTTTATGTACATATCCGCAGAAAGATGGCTTTCTCCTTCCTCTGTAAAAATGAGATCCAAGGCATGCTGGCGACAAAATGCATCTTTTAACTTGTCAACAGTGCCAAGTAAACGCCTCTTCCATTCTCGTTGTTCAGGATTACGATTTTGTCTGTCCAAGGGTCTCCTTAGGTCGTCAGTCCTGTGACTAGTCTGATCAAGAGCAGAGAGTTTCATGGTAGCACGTGGGAGTAATTCATCTGCTAACAGCGATGCATTTGCAAGTAAGGCAAGTTGATGTGCCTCAGTCTCAGCCATTTGGACAATCTTGTTACTCGAAACTTCAAAATTTGCCTCTTCTTCTTCTATTGAACCAGGAAGTGCTCTTATCAGCACATCTACATATGAATTGAACACACGAAACAGACCTTCTAGCGCTTTACTTCCCAACTGCATACTTAGAAGAGGTCCTACGTCCTCAAAGAAGTCCTGCAACAACATACCATTTTCAAAAGGATCTACTTGACAAATATCTCAAAAATGCAAATACCCTAGGCAGTGTCTTCCCTATCAGGGCAGCTATGAAAGAACTGGTCCTGAATAGAATTTTAGGAATATTTTCCTGTGGGAATGAACGTGAAGTCTGGCATCAGTTTAAGGCCTTGCCATACTCTAGTGCAAGTTCTAATCAATGGTCGTCCACAATGGCTAGTCAATTTTGCAGCTGCCGTGCAAAGTCCTAGCATAAACAATTTCCATGTGACACTGGCTATCTAAGAGAAACAAACATGACGTTTAAGAGTGAAAGATAATCCAACTTCCTAGCATGTATGCATTTCCTAAGACAACTTTAAAAGGCTGAATTTTTCTGAAGAGAAGAGTTGACCAAGATTGCGTACCTGGACCATTAGATTAAAGCGATGGGCACTCGATGTAAGCTTATTCTGAAATGCTGTAGTAGCACGACGACTACCAGTAGGAGGATATGTCAGCACCCAGTCATCTGCAGCAGCCATAGCTGCTGTGTTTTCTTCAATTCGTTTAAGATTTGCCTCCAATGCCTGTTCCACGATAGGCTTAAAGTGCTTTAAAAGCACTGGGCAGAGGGACAAACCACGAGCTTCTAACAATGAACAATGCCCGAGAGCTATCTGTGCACACTCTGCGGCGGCTCTTAGTCCTCCAGCTGCTGCAGAAGAGGCTAATGCATGCCTTTTAACAAGAAGGGAAAATGACTCTGTTTGCTTAGTAGCCCAAGTCACAAGCTCAGAACTATATGCTGGCTCTTTCCCAAAGATCCCCAAAGAGTCACTAGAAGCTTGAGAGATAGCTGAAAACACAAGCTGAGAAAGTGCAGCAGTGTACGCCCCTCCATATGAGGTACTAGATGGACGGAGACTTTGCATGTTGTATTGATATCTTCGGAAATGGGCATCTAGAAGCACAGTATGCGCTCGAGGACCATCGCCAAGCCTTTTGAGAGCTACTATTGCTGACCGAAGTTCCCCGCCTCGAGTTGAAGGTTGACAAGCAGCTTTGGCAAGCTGGTCAGCCAATTTTTGCTTCCGTTCGGCAATAGCATACTGAAGAGATGAAAGTACAGAAGAGCTTAAAGTGTGCTTTTCATTGGCTTGAGATATTAAAATTTCTCCTTCATCGAAAGCGGCCAGAGCCTCATCTACCCTTCTTTCAGCTAATAAAGCATCAAGGTGATCAGGAAATTCTGCAGCCCATTTCTCCAGATCAGAGACTTCGTTGTCTTCAAAATTTAACAAACCATTTGTGAGCGATTCGTCAGAAACTTTATCATCGTCAATGTTAACTCCATCTGCCAAGCCATGAATTAGAGTGGCCTGAGTGGAAAGAAGATTTCTGATAGATGATAACTCCCCCTCCAAGTCCGATATCTCTTTTGATGTACTGCACAGAACAGAAGATTTTGCAATACTCAAATTAACAAACCTCTGACAAAAAACAACTAAAAAATGCTAGGACAAAGAAGTCATACACTTTCAACAAATCCCGTAAGAATTACATAACATTTAAGAAAGCAGAGCTCTTTGATCACATCAACTTTAAAGAAAATAACCAACCACTAAAAAGGTCAGGATATCAGCTAACCGTATAAAGGCTGGATAATTAGCATAAACACTTCGCCTCATTTCCTCAGCAGAAGCTCTCTTCAAATCCAATAGATAAGAGCATAACTGTTTTATATCCTGTGAATTGAACAGAATTATGTCATCATCCCAACATAACAGAGAAACAAAAAGGAGAATCCAACTTTGTTATCTAAACTCCATGTCAACCACATCAAATACTATTTTTTATAGTCAACTCGACAAGGCCTAAACCAACGTTTCCCTCAGCTTTGTGACACCATCACAGAAATTGACTAAACCAATTAAAAAGAATCTTTTCTAAAACAGTATATCTCTGATACGAGACATAATCATGCGTCTGTATCCACATGAGCTATATTCTGTATTACACTGTCCAGCATTTGACATACAAAATCATAGTTTGCAGACTGCCTTCAATATATGTACAATCATACAAGTATAACAGTGATCTTCATTTCTCGAGCTAGCACAATCAAGAATACTACGAAATAACCTGAAATCTACCAAAGTTCCCACACACTTGAACCTAAACAAATTTTATTATTGATAACAGCAAACTAAAAAAAGGACTAAGGAAAAAAAAAGAAACTAAAACCTTCTCGTTGATAGAACATTTGGATTGCACATAGGCGTCAGCATCGAACTTATCAGACTTGAATAGACTCAAGCCTTCCTCGACTCTGACACCATTTTCCTTCGTAGGTGTTGCTTTTGATCTGGCCGTCTTCGCCGCCATCGTTACGATTCCCTGTTCTCTCAGAGAAAACCTAGAATTCACAGCGGTTGCAGATCAGCAAGACCGAGGCAGAGCGAAACCGGGGAATTGAAGCTCAGATCTAGGGTCGATAATAGAGATCAGAGTCGGAGAGCAGAGAGAAGATGAGAATAACGAGAAGGAAGCGATAGTGGCGGTGGGTAGAAGATGATCGAGTTGGCAACCAGCGATTAAGCCAAGGACGGAAGCTTGGCTTTTCGTCTGCTAAATTTCTTCTTATTAAAATCTCTTCGTTTTTTTTTTTACTATTATTTTGTCAACCATAACAATTTAATTTTCTATTGACAAAATATTAATAAATTTAAACATTTCCAATTTAAATGGTTTTTGAAATGCCTGACAAAAAAAAAACATATTTTCATCCAAATTTTATTATGAAAATTTATAATTACAACACATGTACACTTGAAACTAATCCTAACAACAAAACATTTTTGTTCATCGGTTATGACTAAAATAGGTAAATTGGACACTTCCAGCAATCTCAAGTAAAAATAAATTGGTTGATTAGAAGAACTCATAACCGATTGTCTAACATATTGAAACTCTCTGAATACAATATAACATCGACAAATTATGCATTTGAAAAATATGATCATGCTGCAAATGTTTCTACTAGAATTAAAATACCACAAGAACGTAAAATTGTAGATGATACACATGAGTCTAAAAACCATTTAAAGCATGGTAAATCTATGAGTTCTAAGTATGAGAATCCTAAAAATCAAAAGAAACTGAAAAGCATATTATACCCAAAATAGTAGAAAACATTTTAGAAAAAGAAAATCAAGAATCAAATGATGATATGAGCATCAAGAGCAAGAAGTGAATAATGAGATTTCTATCAAGTACATTCATAATGGAAAAATATGGAACATAAATGAAGTAGATGATGCTTTCTAATATCTTGTGGCAAAAGATATTCATGAAGAAAACAATGATCCAGAGCAAACCTCTATGTTTGAATGTCAACAAAGACATGACTGAATCAAATAGAAATATGCAATACTAATGACCTTAATTCACTTAATAAACTAAATGTATTCGAACTTATTGGAGTCACTTCTATTAAGGTGACACCGATCATATACAAATGGGTATCCGTTAGAGAAAAAAAAAAGAGATTGTGAGGTACAAAGCTCGGTTTGTAACTCAAGTTTAAGGTTTTTCTCAAAGACTTGAGATTGATTATGAGGAAACATAATCTCTTGTTATGGATGTTATTTCATTCAGAGTTCTGATGAGTTCAAGTGGTAAGGAAAATATTGTGATGTGACTCATGGTCGTAATACATACATATATGGTCATTAGATACAAATATTTATATGAAAATTCATGATGGACTTAAAATGCCATAAGCATCAATCAATATCTAAACTCAAAGAGTTGTACATAATAAAGTTGCAAAGCTCATTATATAGGTTGAAGTACTCTCGACAAATGTAGTATAAAAATTTTATTTGTACATGTGTTTTCATTAAGAAAACAACAACATGATTTGTGATAATCGTGATATATGTTGATGATCTCAATATGATTGGAAATAAAGATGAAATACAGCATAATATCTAAATGGAGAATTTTAGATCAAGATGTGAGAGAGACAAATGTTGTGGTGTATAATTAAAACATTTTAAAAATGGTATATTTATTGACCTATCTACATACACTAAGAGTATTGTTAAAATATTTGACATGGACAAGACAACTTTTATCAATACTTCATTGGTTGTTAGGTCTCTAAACAGTGAAAGTGATCCTTTCAACTTGCTGATGATACTAAAGAATATTTTGATCTACAAGTATCGTATCTAAGTGCGAGTGGAACCCTGATGTATTTTGCAAATTACACAATACCTAATATATCATTTGTACTTATCCTTTTAGCCAAGTTTATTTATCCCCTACATGAAGGCATTGAATGAAATCAAGCATGTTTTTCGCTATCTCTAAGGGACGAGTAATTTAAGGTTTCTTAATTTAAAAATTCAAATGACCAAATGATTGGTTCTGTACATGCGTGATACTAATCAAATCCACACAAATGTTGATCACAAACAAGATATGTATTTACTATTGCAAGGAATGATATCATGGTGTTCTCAAAAACACACACTTGTAGCCACACTTTCGAATCATGTTGAAATCATTGCATTCCATGAAACAAGTAGAGAATATATATATAGCTGAGATAAATAAGTCAACACATTCTATCCAACAATGAAATTCAAGTAAATATGGAGCCAACTATATAATATGAAGATAATGTTGTATGTGTTTCTCAGATTAAAGAGAGATATATCAAAAGCGACATGACCAAATTTATTCTCTTACACCCGATAACTCGAGAAGAATAAAGACATTGAAGTAAGATATGTCTAGTCAACTAATAATATTTCAAATCTTATGACAAAGTCTTTACCCTCCACTCTATACATTAAACATATCCATAACATTGAGATGCAACATCTGCGAGATGTGTAAATAAGCTAACCTCATCACTTTTGGGAGGGGGGGGGGGGNCCCTTTTGGGGGGGGGGGGGGGAGCTTCCGTTGTTGTATTATTTTTCCCTTTTGAACAATAATGACAATGATGACCAACAGGAAGTGTTATGACATGTATGCCTACATGAGAGATCTTTCTCTCTTATTATTATTTAGACATGTATATGTGTGATTGTTTATGTAATCTTAATAGTTATCATAAAATTGTCGTAATTTCTATATTTTGTGGTATCATGTCAACTATTATATAAGACGTTATGTAATAGTTAGAATTCATATTTTCCAAACTTCAATAAGAAAAGTTTCTTTCTAATATTTGTCTAGAATAACCTTTCTAGAATTTTGAATATCTTGCTGACCTAATCAAGTTTTCTTATATCGATTATAGTTGTTATTATATATATATATATATATAATAGTTTAATACTTTTATTTTTTTGTATGGGGAAATCTAATTTTTGCCAAGATTCCAACGAGTTTCAAGCTTCAATGAACCTTATGTCTTCTCAATCACTAGGGGTTATACTGGGCTATGCCTAGTTTTTGTTTAATCCATAATTAGAATTAAGAAACCAACAAAATAGAATATCCTCAACACTGCTCTAAAAATTTTGTTTTCTTTGTTAAAGGCACTCTACAATTGTTCTGCATTTTCAAATGTGATAAAGCCAACCATCATTCCTGAAGAAAAGATTATTTGTCACTTCCATTCAACTTTTTTCATAATGAAATGAATGAATTAATCAATGAATTTACAAACTATTTCCAACTAATTCCTAAAAGTAATATAATAATAAAAAATATCTAATTTTTAGCACTAACTTAAACTTTACATAATCTCCTAAAACTTCTTCAGCTAATCTATTAGCTATTTTCAAGCTAAATGCACCAATTATTTACTTAGCTACATATTAATAACACGACCACCACCCACTCTGAGAAGATGTTGCATTAGTTCCCCTCGTGGCACTACAAAAGAATGCAAATTTAAGGGGAAAAAATTGATATACAACTAAAACCAACTAAGATTTTGACAAAAAAAAAACTAAAACCAACTAAGATTTCTGAGACTTAATCTATTAGTTGGCTTCCCCTAACGGATAACTGAATCGGGAACTCACACTTATTCTTGAAGCAATTTGCAATTGGTAGTTCTATAATATATGCCCTCGAGGTTGCATGGAAGGAAGCTGCATGGTTCCATGTATGAATTAGAAGTCCTAGTCGTTTTTTTTAATGTCCAAACATGATCACACTTTTCTCCAAATAATTCGCATCATATAAAATCCCTTTCACTGAGGAATCAACATTTTGTCTCACTTTTTTGACTGACCTGAAAACGTATAATTAGGTAAAAGAAAAAACAAAAAAGAAGTTGAGCTGAATTTGCTTGAAATAAGACATTGAACTCAATTCCTCCGAATAAAGAAAATGATCTCAAACTTAGACTGTAACTTCTTTTGTAAATGTAAGTGGAACGCATTACATTCAAATCCAATGGGTTTTATATATTCCGATCACATTATGACAAAGTGAACTAATTAATTGTTGGAGTAGTAAATTTCCAAGCCTTATAGCCTATTCTTAAAACCTTGTAGTCCTAGTTAATATGAACAATGTAATGAAAGAGAACAAGCACCTTGCAGTGATACTCAACAACACAAATGAACATAGAGCAACCCTTGAAGTCTGTGCATTAACACTTGTTGCACCAATCCTTCTATTTGCTTAGCCCTGCATCATTTTCAGATTCAAGCATTACTACTAAGGATATTCATTTCAAAGCAAAGCAACAAAATAACTTAGATCGTATGTATTCCAAGACTTTAACATGCTTTGGTGATAAAAGATTCATGTTTAGTCATGCCTTTTATGAGATTCGATTTATACAGTATCACTAACAAAGTACTATAAACAATATTCAAAATTCCAGTAGTATAACCACACCTTCTTTGTAAGTTTATATATTTTAGCATTTTGTACGTCTTCTAATAGTTTAGGAGAATGCAATGGTATCAGTCCTACGACACCCAAGTGTATGTATGTTTAGAGATCTTTCAAAGTAGAACTCGAATAGTTTCAATATAGAAACATGAAATGAGAGGAGATCACAAACCTTATATCAGAACCTTTGAAAAATCTTTCACATTCTTCACGTATTCTGCTATTAGATTTTTGACATCTTCTGTAATCCGAGATTCTTTTCTTCTAAAAATGCGAAAAAAATTAAAGCCACAAGTTCCTTATATCATCATTTTTTTTGCTTGTATCAAAATGTATGTTATTTTCTTGTTGTATACCTGCAATGTAATATGGAGGTGAATTATATATATATATATATATATATCTTTGAGAAATTTAAACTTCACAAGCACACCAACAAAAGTAGAATCTTAAAACTTTGGCTGAAAGTAAACAACACTACGCGTACCAGAAAAGAGAAACTCAAAGACATGTGGAGTTAAACCTTTCAGATCACCACAATCCTTTTGCAGGACCCAAACATGGTATACATATTTTCCCACTTCGAATCAACATAACAATACTAAATTGAAATGTATGAAATGAAACAACATACCAAATATAATTTAAAAACATACCAACATAACTAGATGAAAAGAAGAGAATTTATGTTTGATGATTCGGGATTGTGAGATGTCGATTAATACACACAAAATAAATTATTGTTGACAAAAACCTTAAACCTTTGAAAGGCATTTTAAAAACATATATTGTCTCTCTTATCTTTTTTCCTCTCTAATCACTACTCGGAGTCTCAGATTGAAACATTTGACCAGTGTTTGAAAAACCTTTGGAGAAATTGATTTTCACGTTGAGGAAAGTAAACGAAACATTTGGTCATCCAGATTGTTTATAATTGATACAAAATTCAATCGGCATACCTTATACTAAAATTTAAAGGAAAATGGCGGAATAGAGAATGTTGGATTAATAACCGTAATGACTAGTGAAGAGAAAGTAGGAAGTAACAACAGTAGTCATCATCATCGGTCTTCTCATGATCTACTTGGTTTGGGGATGCATTTCTCGTAACGTGAGCAATGAAATCTTGGAGACAAAGAGCTCTTTAGAGTTGGTGTTAGACAATGAAGCGATACAATTTTTGCAACTTTTTTATCACAATTAATCAAGCGATACGATATAATCAAGCAATTTCTCTTGTAACGTAAGCAATAAAAACACGGAGACGAAGAACTCTTTAGTTTCACTCACAAAAACACGCTAAAGTAGAACAAATTTTGAAAGATTTTTTTAAAAGATGACGTGGAAGAGACTAAAAAATATTTTAAAAAATAAACTAACATGTAACTCAAACAAATAAGCTATAAAAAGTTGTGGATGACCTAGAAAACCTCAAACTCCTACTTTTAGTACATATAAATTTTTTAGAAATAATCTCTAAGTGATTTTTTTTGAAATTTATTTAAACACAACAGTTTTAAAAGAAGATTTCACCAGAGATAATAACTCTTTCGATTCCATGACAAAAAAATAAAGCTCTTTGGATTCCATGACAAAGAAAAAAAAATTAAAAAACCTCTTTGGATTCCCATTATATTTTTTATTTTTTATTTTTATACGGAGTTCGTGTACACATCGAAGAGACCGTGTGGCTTATCGTAGTTACGGTCTCATCATATTCAAGGGGGAAAAGTGGCGCCTCTGGATTTCAAATCCTAATTCTTCCGTCGCTTCCTCGACATCGGAACCCTAAATTTTCTGAGGCAAATATGATTGTGAGGACTCCGCCACCGAAGAAACTCAGGTCCGACGCCGGAGGTAGCCCCGCTCCCATCGGTTCCGCCAATCAGCTCATCATCTACGAAGATTCTCCGCTTCCTGCTCCTGCTTTGCTGGAAACTTCTCCTGATCATTCCGATCAGCATCTTTGCACCTATCAATGTCGCCAAATGGTCATTACTTAGCATATCTCCCAAAGCTTTATTAATCTTTCAGTCTACGAAGAATTAGGGAATCTGAGGTTTTCTTTTGTCTCCTTGTTTTAGGTTAAAGCTGATGTTCTAGATGCCTTAACCAAAGCTGAGAAAGATATTCAGGAATATCAAACCAAATTACAGAACTTAAATGACAACTTCAGCGAAGCAGGTGACTTATTTTTTTGAACTCGAGGTTTTGATTCCGAATGTTAGTGTGCCCTTTCTCTTTGAATTTTACTGTTATTGGGAAAAAACCTGCTTACGATTATTTTATTGTACTATTCTACAACAGATGCTGAAAGAAACGGACTACGAAATAAATTCTTATATTCAGAGCAAGAACTTGCTGCTGCCAAAGGGCGTGAAAAGATGCTCCAGGAACAGCTCCTTATGGAGATCAACAATTCCCAAGAGCGGTATACCAAAAAGCTACAATCTTGCCATGAACTAGAGGTTGATCTGTTTACTATGGGCTAATTTGTTGAAATTTCTCATTTAAGTTGGTATCACTGCTGTCTACATATTAACAGAAACTTCTTTATTATTTCCATTTTTGACACCAGGTAAAACTTAAAAAAGAAATGGAGCTTCGAAAGAAAGCTGAGTCTTCCGTTGCAACAGCTGAAGAAAAAGCTAAACTTTTAGAGGAGAAACTAACTCAGCTATCTGGAAGTGTGGACAGGGAGAAAAAACGTCTGAACAATGATATTGCCCAACTGGGTAAAGAAGCAAAGCTTTCTGTATCTAGAATTGGTGCAGATGTAAGTGTTATTTAAGAGACTTGATATATTGACTGAAGTTATTTTTGTTTTCTCTTGTAATCACCGTATTTGCACCTCTTCTTCTTTTGGTTTTAGCTTGAAAGGATGCAATATAGGGCGCAGACTGCAGAGACGGAGTCAGGTCTCTTAAGATCACAGCTTGAGCATCTTCAAGTGAAATTTGAGGAGGTAAGCTATGTTTGACTTGCATCTTAAATAAAATAATACAAGTCAGAGGTTATCATGTGTTTTGATAATATATATTGCTGTCCCATTTAATTTTTATTTTTGCAGTGTTTGCAAGAAAAGACTGAAGTAGACAAAAAGCTTTCGGCACTCACTTTGCAAGCAGCATCTTCTTCAGATAACAGTGGATTGGTTAAACATCTCCAGGAGGAACTTAAACGCTATGTAAGTTCTACCAGTTCTTGGTTTGCCAGTATAATGAAATTACAAAGTTGTTCCAACGTAAGATGCATCAGTTAATGAGAATGAGTCTGAAAGTGGTCAGAATATTGATCAAACCTTCTGTTTATTCACTAATAGAAGCTGTACTTGTTCTTTGTTTATAATCCACTTTTGTACTTTCCATTTATCGTCTTTTTAGTTTTTGTTTTTATAGTCAATATTAATTTTCTTAACTGTTTCAGGAAGCTGAAGTACGAGAAGCAAGAAAATTGAAATCACGACACCTAGATGCTGAGTTGTTGAATGAGAAGTTGATAGAAGAAAAAAGCCGCAGGGAGAGGGCAGAATCAGACTTATCAAAATTGCATGAATTGCAGCTAAACATGGAAAGGTTGGAGAATGAATTGTCCTCTTGGAAATCATTGCTTAATGACATTCCTGGTGTTTCCTGTCCTGATGACATAATTATGAAATTCTCGGCGCTGCAAAAGTATGTCAACATGATCTTTCAGATTATATTTTCAGAGGTCTTTATCTGATATTGTTTCAAATCATTATCCCTGTCATTAAAAATAGTCCGTGTGGAAGATTGCGGTGGTTGTTATGGGGACATTTTCCTGACTTTGCGTAGGTGAACTAGATAGTATGCAACACCACTTTAATCAGAGGCATATGCAACACCACTTTTTTCCAGATGTAGCTTTATCTTTAGGACATATTCTGGCTTGGTAGTGCAAGTTTAGCTGGTCAAGTGTGATTTGTGAGCATCTAGACTAACTCTTGCAATATTTGGGAAGAAAATACTGATTTCTATTCTATCAAGCACTCTGAGTTAGCACCTATATCTATGAGAATTTCTTGTGACTTTTCTTTGTGCCTTTGAAGCGATGTAATTGAAAGCACTATAAAGATTGGGGAAGCAAGTTCACGTTGTAAACAACTGGAGGTGGCTCTGGATGCTACACAACTTGGCAGGCAGAATGCTGAAACTGAGGCTGCATTAGCCAAAGAGAAATCTGAGGCACTCAAAACAGATGTGAAGAGGATTGAAGTAATGGTAAGCTTGAATTTTTCTGCTTGTTCTGTGTGATGGGTCACAAGTGCATTTTCATCTTTCGCTGGCATCAAGTAAGGGCTCTTAAGTAGATCTTTGTATTCACTATTCTGATATATTTATTGTTTAGTTGGTTCCTTCAGGTCTTTACATGGATATATACTTGCTGAGCTCTGTATTTTACGACGTAATGTTGATTAATGGGTTTTGCATGCATAAGAAGCTGGTAGAAGCAATGTACTTAGAGATGATTTTCATAAAACAATATCCCAAGTATGTTTGGTTACCATATAGTATTTTACATATCATATATTCTCTATAGAAATGTTGAGATAGTCTGTTTTTTCTTGATATGTATTCATTTGTTAGATCTAGGTACTGCTGGGTACTAGCTTCTTATCTATCCATGAGTTAATCACAAACTGATGATGGAGTTCATTATTAAAAATATAATTATTTTTATAGATAAGAGATAACGTGTGCTTTCAATTGTTAGAATTTGCTGCACCGTCTTCGAATTTAATCATTCGTCTAATCACAAAATTAATTGGATTTAGTCACTAATGTCTTACTGAAGTGAACTTTTATAATATTCTATTTGCTTTACGAAGGAGATATATAATACAATCTGTTGTATGTTACTAATAGAGTTATAATTTATAATGGAAGCTCTCTTTGGTCAGCGAGGAGAAAGAACAGTTAAAAGCTGTTGTTAATGAATTACGGAAGTCAAATAGTGAAGGCTCTGTGTCAGGAGGCGCAGATAGAACCCTTATCCAGGTTCTACGATAACACAATTGTTCTAATTTTGAAGATTTTCTTATTTTTGTTGGAAGCACAAACCTTAATTTTCTATTATTTACAGGGGTTTGAATCTTCTCTTGCAAAGAAGGAGAACTATCTTAAGGATTTGGAGAAGGATCTAAGTCAACTGAAGGATGTCAATAATCGTCAACGTAATGAAATAGAAATTCTTAATGAAAAACTAGTTATTGAAGGGAGGAAAATTAAGTCGCTGGAAAGGGATAGTGATCGTCTTCGCTCTGAGATCTCTTTGCTGGAGTCAAAGGTTCATATCTCAGATATATGTCCTTGCAAATAAGATTTCCAAAAAAAATATTTGTTAATGGAAATTATACTTTCCATGGTCGAGATGAGTATTAAGAGCTTTAATGGGTGGATGGTGGATTTATGTCCTGCATCTTATGTTTGTCTCAGGTGTAAAGGAATGTTTCATTATTGTAAACGCAAGCATAAGTGCTACTTAAGACCTCTGACCTCTACCCTAAAGTTTTGTCAGAATAGTAATTTTTTTATGGTTCCTTTCTCAATTGGCAGCTGGGTCATGGTGATTTTTCTGCTGCAAATACAAGGGTTTTACGCATGGTGAATACTCTTGGTGTCGAGAATGAGGCAAAGCAAACGATAGAGGCTTTACAAGCTGAGTTACAGAAGGCAAAAGAAAGACTTCAAGCTGTTGAAGAATTGAAGAGTCAGTCTGGTATATTTTTGATTCTTGACCTCTTCCTATTTTCCACATTGGGCTTGCCACAAGTCTACCATTATATTTCGCTCTCACGACAAATTCACTTCAAGCTAGAAAAGCATGCCCTAAGTTCTCTATGTTTATCGAGAATAAAAGGAGATTAAAACTCTTGATGTTGCTTTGTCACAGGAAGACTTGACAAGTAACTCTTTTAGTGCGCCCAAATTGTTATTCTAAGTAGAGAGTATTACTAAGCTTTTCTCATAATTTATATATACTTGATTATTTAGGAGATGCTGGGAAGCTAGTTGACTCTCATTTTACGGGAAAGATTTCTCAACTAAAAGAGCAAATTGCTACGCTTGAAAAACGTGAAGAGAGGTATGAGGATGATAAATGTTTTGACATCTTCTTTATTCGATTATGATCGTGCTTTCTCATACTGAAGCATATGTGGAGCCTATGAAACAGGTACAAAACTGTTTTTGCTGATAGAATTTCCGTGTTTAGAAGGGCTTGTTGTGAGCTTTTCGGGTATAAGGTATGCCACTTGCTCATATCCATGTAGTAGCACTACATGTCTTTCTTTGCTAAGTGTTACAATGGTTTCCTGAAGGCAACGATTGTTGATATAAATTTCTCCTGATTGTATCTATAAACTGTTGATGTCGACGATCAAAATTTTAGTGTCATCTTCATAACTTTGCCACTTCATGTTTTCCTAGTTATAAACTGTGGCTTTTATGTTAGAAGAGGGTTCATATATTACTGTCATTAGTTTCCTTATCTATCATTGTTGTTCATTTACATAACTTGTAATGAATTCCTCTTGAAAACTCTTGACAGATTGTAATGGACGAACATCAGCGTCCCAATGGAATTCCAGTGACTCGGTTTACTCTTCAGTCTATATATGCTCAAAGTGATGATGAAAAACTTGAGTTTGAATACGAGTCAGGAAACACCAGTATTCTCGTAAGTGATTCTTGCAACTTATATAAACATTGAGCTTTTTAATCTCAGTTCATAAACTAATATACTCTGATTTAATTCCATCAGAACAATGCATATGCCACTCAGGGTGAGATCGCGAAACAGGTAACGCGAGGACATATTTTTTCCATCGGCTTTGTTCTTAGTGAAGTGTAGAATCTCATTCTATATATGTATTGCTTGCAGATTGAAATATTCATCAAGAAGTTCAATTCCATTCCAGCTTTTACAGCCAATTTAACGATGGAATCATTCAACCGCCGCACGCTGTATTGAGATAACCGTGTCCTTGTTTCAACCCGGATTTTGTATATTTTTAAAGCCTGCTGCTGAATAGAGAGAAAAAGAAACAGAAAGCGGGAGCGTAGAATACCGAGTCTGCTCAAGACTTTGCTTATATATCTATTTCTGGTCAGTTATGTCTGCGAGAATTTTGGTGTCAGTAACTATTTTGGTATGAAAGGAAACTGGCTTGGGTTTAGCCGTTTGGGGTAGTGCAAAATTCTTGAAACGAGTCAAATTTTTCGAATTTCAATCCAAAACGAATTATAATATAACCCGAGTATATGTCAAATTGACTGTAAATTTGAATCAAATTAAGGTTTTCTGCATAAGAAAATAAAGGTTGTAAAATCTTATTAAATTACCGTATTTTGCAATTTTGCCAAATCAAAAATAATGTTATAAATAATAAAAATTGGCCTAAGTTAACAAAAATGATGCAAGTGGTCTTTAAGTTAGTGGTAAGTGGTAAGTCCACTAAAGGCACAGACGCACTTGCATGTCCAATAATCGACTTTTCATGCATTATGCAATAATTTGACTAATGGACCGGACAGTTGTGGTCCAATGTTGAAAAAAAAAAAAAAAAACAAAAATGATTAAAACTTTAAATAACATAAAATTTCAAAATACATTATTATTTAGTAGACCTCCTAATTGAATAAATAAACTTTTTTTTATCGTCAATTGGATAGACAAAACCATTCATAGTGCAACTCTATCTATTATGGGAAGATGGATATTTAATCATCACTTCCTCAAACAAAATATAAGATTTAGAGTGAAGACTTTCTTTTTTTTTGTCGCATAGCAAGAGTTCTTATTGAATTTGGGCCAAAAAGGCCAACTTTACAACAGTCTACCATAATAAAAGGAGTTTATTGGGCTATGGAGTTTTTCGGTGTAGGTGAGGTCACGAGTTCAAGTTGTAGGGTTATTATATGGGTTTTATTAATTTTTTGCTTTAGGCACACACTACAATTGGCCCGGGCCTGACAGGTACGATTGAAGATAAACAGAGGTAGATCGGCGTCAAGAGAGCCGAAGATGAGCTTCCATCGCAAAGATAAAGGAAAAAGGTCATAGGAAGGTAGTTAACAGAGACAATCCCTAAACCAAATGAAACAACGAAAAAGTAAAATAGAGAATAAAGAAAAGACAAGCTGTGGGATCGGAGCTGAGGTAGAAATTGATCCGTGGTGGGAAGAGTTTTATCGTGGAGAGCTAAAAATGCTTGCAGCGAAGACTTATATAAGCTTACAACATAAAAAAACGGGGGATTTTATTTTATTTTTGATTAAATAAATGTATGGAAACCAAAGAAAGCATGTATGACCCCAAACTTACCTCATTACACAATCCTCTATGCCCTATGTTTCAATCACCATTCGTCTCGAATTTTCAACAAATAATTGAAAGAAAATGCCTAAGTAGACATGAAAGTAAAAACCTGGGGTTTTAATTTTGATATGTTAATATAATACATATTACATTGTAGGTAACTCTTTTAAGGAATTTGCTTTCCCATTTTCATGCACCTGAAGAAAAAAAAATCAAAATGTTTCAGTTTTAAAAGAAGATGACAGAAACCAAAAATGCAGAGGCAACAATGAAGAAGATTAAAGAACTAAATACCATGTTCACTTGTGGGGATCCATGTGAGGATAGAGTCCCAATACATGTTCTGGCATGAAATCATGCCTTGTCAATATTCCGACAATAGGTGGTCTCTGCAATTGAAGGACATATGTATGTTGAAACATAAACAAGATCAAGAGAAAGAGTGAAGAGATAGAGACAGAGAGAGGGACAACTAACCCCTGGTGTTTTGGGCACCACACACAAGTGACGGAGGCCAAGTTGTCGGAAAAGAATAGCCGCTTTAGCTAGAGAAAGATTCTCAAGCACGGTGTAAGGAGATGTATTAGTGATGGGATGGAGATCAAGAAACATCTCCATCTCTTCTTCACTTATATCCAAGTCTTCAATCTTGAGCCCTTTGCCTAATCCTGCTTTGCCAAAGTCACGGGCTTTGCAACTTCTCAGAATTTGGGAACCAAAAGTTGCTCTCTGTTTTGAGAATTTCTTCCCTTGGAGGAGGACAAGGATATGGGATCTCAAGGCAATTCCACAAAGCTCAGAATCTTCTGTGAAAGGTGGCTCATCAATTACAGGGAACCCATTATGACTTGTCATCTTTAAAGCCTGCCATATTACCCCAACCTTTTCAACTCTTGAAAAGGATATTAAAGCTCCAGAAACTACGTCCTTTGCAACCAAATTTCGCATGTAGGGCTCTGCGTGGTCTTCCAGGTAAGGCAATCCTTTCATGGTTACAATCTGGTCATAGACCCCCTTGTTGAAACAATCCGCAACTGTTTTTGATATTAGGAGTACAAGCATCACCAATGGCAGCATAAGAAGATTATTTGTAAGTTCGAGGAGTATGACACATAGAGAGACCGTCATTCTCATTGTGCCTCCAAGGAAGGAAGCAGCTCCAAGCAGAGAGAACAGACCTACATCAAGCTGAGATACTGGACCTAGCAGTCTACCCACTAGTCGTCCATAAGAGGCACCAGCGAGAATCACAGGAATGAAAAGCCCAGAGGGTATGGCTATACCATATGTTATGATGCCAAGGCAGTATATTGCAACAAAGAATATGAAAAGGGTGGAGATTTGAAATTCATTTTCAGATCTCGATGTGAAAAGATTGCGGATTGCATCATCATTGGTGTTGAGAAGCAGGGAGGAAAGGTCATTGTAATGATTTGGAGGACACTGGAAACTCTTGTAGATGCTTGATCGACCTACACTTGGGCACTTTCCCTCTATATCAGTAGGACACGGAATACAATGTGAAAACCATGAGAGACCAAATGCGCAACACGAGCTCAAAATGGAAACAGCCATGACAAGCATAACTTTATACCGCGGACCTTTCCTGCAAATCATGAAAAGAGTAAAGAAAAGACTCAATTAATTTGTGAACAGCCAAAATTTTACGGAAAACTGCATTTGAACTTTATCGAAGAACTACATTTTAACATTATTGTAGAAATAAAGGCAAGGAAATGCTTTTATAAAAGAGTTAACTATTTGAGAAGTGACATACTCGTTTATTAAGCTATATACCCTTAGAACTTTGTCCACAAGGTAGTTGTAAAGGCTTCCAAGCACACCGCCAATAACTCCAAGGAATACTACTGCAAGCAAATCTGGAGTGCTATAAAGCACTGGTCCTGAGTTTACATCAAACATGATGAGACCTCCTTTCCCAAACAGTCCACACCTTCCAGATCGACAGAGCTCAATCAAACTTCGTAACACCACTGCTACAACTGCAGTAGTGAAGAATGTCCTCCAAAGAAGGGCACTCCTCCACCTGACAAATTTGAAAAAGTGAGATATAATCTTTTCCACGGGATATACCAATCTAATAGGCAAACTGCTCACACTATGTGTCACTTAGATTTCCTTTCTTAACAATTTCTATTTGCATATGACAGTCATATTGCATGAATAATGCTTTAACCAGTAAAACATGGTGAGCTTATTGCACTTTTGCAATAAGACTTCTAGCTGTGGAGAAGCCTCCTCTGTCAGTAGTTTTACAATGTTCATTTGGTGCATTATAATGCATCAGCCTACTAAGCTATCATACAAAAGTTCAGAGTCGGCCACTACAATGGCCTCATTTGCATAAGGTATTACTCCTTAAATATATTAAAAGAAGTTAAAAAGAAACAGAGAATTACCATGAAGCCGCTTCTTCAAGGGCAAAAAGCACTCCCCCAACTGGAGCACGGAAGGCGGCTGCTACACCAGCAGCAGCCCCGCAAGTGATCAGGTCTCTTCTGTCTCTATCGTTTTTAAAGAATCTGAGCCACTTCCATGTCAACCGATACTTTTTGGAACCACCTTGTCCAAGTAAATTAGCTATGCAAGCACCAGTATGAACCATAGGCCCTTCCTTTCCAACTACGAATCCAGCAGCAACTCCAAATATAGAGCCAAAGATCTGCCATTACGAAATATTTCATACGAGAAATAGCCTACAGAGTCTTTACTGGAAAATGTTCTACCACAACATAATATTCACTACCCAGTAACCAGTGCTTAATTTAAAATGAACAAACGACCGCTTGGAAATATGTTTTGGGATCTCACCTTAACAAAGAGGGTGCTTGGTGCTAATATCGAATACGCATCTATACCATTAAGATATGCTTTCACCTCGGGTATGCCAGATCCTGCCGCTGCCGGAGCAATATAAGCACAGAGTGAAGCAGCAAGAGTTGCCAAAATCAAGTTACTACCAGCAAATGCAAAAAATGCCTGAATATATCTGCAGTAATCGAGAAAGATCCTGAAGTCAGTTATCATTCTGAACCTCCAAGTTTCACTGTATATTTACCCATGGCATATATTGCTGTGAGCTCTGTTTCTCAAATTTTTATAAAGAAAGTAGATATAATCGAAGCATAGCAGTGACTACCACTTGGAATGTAAAACAGTTACACAGCAAGCAACTGAAATCCTCAAGGAAAAATAAGTGTTAAAGTTTAGGCCTTAGAAGCATAGATGAACAACTAAAGCTACACTTACTTTTCCTTGAGCATGAGATTTCCGACGAGCAAGAATTTGAATCCAGCTATATTCTCAACAGCAAGGTTATTTAAAACTCCAACAAGCCCAGTGGATAAACCAATAAGAAAAGCAAGCGCCCATTTGAGAAACGTATACTGAAGTATCTCAATCTTCTTCCTAGATCTCCAGTCTTGCTTGAAAAAATCATTCTCAAAGATCCTGCCAAATAAGCTTGTAAGTCAAGAGCCTAATATGTTACACCAACTAATCCTACCAAATTAAAGAAGACAACAATCAACTAGAGCTAAAGAAGGCAAACACAAAGTAAAAACAAAAGAGCCAATAGAGTCTGAAAAACACGATTGCATCTTAAGGTCTCCAAAAAAGCTTTGCACTTTAGTCAAAATAAAGACTTTAAACTCAGTGGCCATCATGATGTTTCAAAAGCTAAAAGTTCATAATCTCAAAAGCTTCAATTCTGACAATTTTATAAAATAATGCAACATTGTATTTAACAAGTCAATGGGACCCAAAACGTTACATAATACAACAATTTTACTTCGTAGACCCATAATCTGGAAAATTCAAACTCCATATGAATATTGAAAACTAATCAAAAAAATTATATGCAGAAGAAAAGAGAAGGGCAAAAGACAATACTCGTAATCAAGGCTTTCAATGGGACAAGTATTAGCTCCGACAATAGCGATCTGCGAAGTTGTGTTCAATCGATTTCTCGCAAGTAGAGGCTGTCGATATCCGACAGATCCATCTTCTAAAATCCCAGAAATCTTCCTCTCGTACGCATTCAAAGCTCCATCAACCTCAATATCATGGTCGTCGCTCCGATCAGCCATCTCCTCCACGATCGTGTTTAAAAAAGAAAAATAGAATATTAAATTTCGATCAGATCGAGAAGTAATTTTTCTCTGCAGCTTGCGAAAATCTGGCTACGAACATGTGCAGATGATAAAACTTCAAAAAATTGAGAGATATATAATTGGATTTAGAGTTCGATCTTCCCGGGAATCAGAACCTCTGGCGCTGAAGCAGATGTTAAAAGTCGATTTGTTTATTGCCCTTTTTATTTTGTTTTTATTTTTTGCCACAGGAGACGTGAGGTCAGACGTTTTGTTGTTTAGCTTTATCTTAATTTCGCAAAACAAAACAAAACAAAACTCACTGTGTTAGGTTTTTGGAAAGCAAATCCTAGATAACGACAAAAACAAAACCCCTTGATATTTTTATTTTATTTTCACCATTTCAAAAATACTAGGTGATTGGAAAAATATTTATTTATTCTTTTTTTTAACATCAAAAGACTTATTTATTCTAAAATTTTATTATCTTATATAATCAATCTTTTAGTTATTTATATTAGATAAAAACATCAAATATAAATTAATTTAATATGTGAAAAATAAATTTTTATAAACAAAATATTTTAAGACACAAAATATTATTATTTTTATAAAAATAATAATCAAATATTTGCTTTCATTAACCTTATATAACAAATCATATTATATGATTATTTTACGTAAACATTTTTTAGGCATTGAAAATATATTAGAGTAATTTTTTGGCAATGATAAATATCTCACGCTAATTTTTTATTTTGATTAATATGTGAATTTTATATCTTTTTAAGAAATTGTCATTGTTTTTATTTTTATAAGCATATAAAATTAACACTAAAACATAACATTTTATTATTTTGTATATTAATTTCAACCAAACTAACATCATTGTTTTGTAGCATGCGAATCATTCATATAGCAAACATGAATTAAATAAATCTAGATATAATAGATAAAAGTATATTAAAAATTTTCAAAAGTTGAACAAAGAAATTTAAATATGTAACATACATAGTGTTAAATGCATTAGATATAGAATATTAGTAAAGTTTAATGCATTAGGTATGCTAATATTTCCTAAATTATATAAAAGTTAGGTAAATAAGTACTATTCAAAAAAAAATTCCGATAACTCTAAGAACAATTTTCTTTAAAATAACACTGACATTTCCAATAGTCCATGCCACATAATCAAATACTCCCTCTGTTTCATAATAGTGTCATTCTAATATTTTTCACATAAATTAAGGAAACATATTAAAGTTCTATTATACCTCTTGACATTCTTTGTTTTTTTATTGGTTAATAATAATGTTAAAGGAGACAATTTATTGTAAAAATTACATCATAAATTTAAAACGACTCTTATTTTGAAACGAAAATATAATCCTAAAACGACACTTATTATGAAACAGAGGGAGTACTAAACAAGCCAAATCATCGGAGACACTACAGACTATAAATTAAGAATTTCTAATAGAATAAGATATAATGTTCAAGTAGAAATAAAAAATTAGAAATTATCAAAAAATGTAATTATTTTTTATCTTATTAAAAATTCAATGAATGAAAATAATACTAAGGGTACTTATTGGAGGGTGGATTTTAATGGATTTCTATGGATTTACAAATTATGTGTTATTCAATCAATAATTTTAAAATCTATATTTATAAATCATGTGTTATTCAACCATTGATTTTGAAATCATAATTAAATCATGTGTAATTCAAGCATTGAAATCTAGTCTATTGGATTTATAAATCCACTTTATTTGATTTACAAATCCACTTTTTGTAATTTTAAAATCCTATAGATTTAGAAATCCACAAGAATTTCTAAATCTATTAAAATCCACCTTCAATAAACCCTCCTAACTAATTTTTAGATCATTTTGAAATTAAGAGGAATTATAGTTCTCTTAAAATAAACATATTAAATCAAAATAAATAAATTAAATAAAAAAAATTAATTTAAATCAAATCAAATTTTTTCTTATATAAATTTCAGATAATATCTAATTTTCGGATAATTTTGATAGTTAAGAGATAAATATGTTTCCTTCATAAATAAACATATTAAGTTAAAATAAAAAAATTGATTTAAAAATGAATTGAATTAAAATAAATGTAAAATGAAAATTTAACATATATATGTATGAATTTTTTTGGAATATATATATATATATATATATATATAGTTATTTCAATAAACAAAAAGATGGACAAAAATAATGTAAGATTATAAATTTTACAATTATTTTTATTTATATTATTCTTATGAAATTTTATATAAATATAAACTTAATTTAATGATGGAAAAACTTTGTAATCAACCGTACTAATATTAAACATGGTGACTATACATAAGTTTTTTAGGCAAATCAATTCTCCGATAATTAAGGTATAAGATATGAAAGACGAGAACCTGACCAAAATTAGATTTTAAAATCATGTGCTTCCATCCTGATAATACAGACGATATCATGCACGGAGAAGATCTCAGTATAATGAACGAAATCTATATATAATAATTCATTAAAATCACAGACGAAGCATGAGTACCCATGTTGTCTCACGACAATAGTGTCCCAACATTTTCAGGAAAAAATGAAAAAAATAAAACACAATAGTGTCCTAATAGAAATATATGCGAAATATAAACAAAAGAGCATCTGGAAATTCACTCTGGTCCAACACTATATAAACATCACATCTAATATCGTTAATTATTATATAAACAATACAAAATAATTTTTTTTTTTGTAAAATTACAAAATAAAAATTTTATTCTTTGCCAAGATAGTTTTCAGTCTAAAGGTTAAATGTTTTAGTTAATGGTTCAAACTTCTTTAGTTCATCTCTACATATAGTCAGGTAGAGTCGAATTAAAGTGAATGTTTGACGATTTTACTAAATGGATTTTTTCTTTATGCGTCGACATTTTTAATTAACATCTTTACCTCGAGTTTTTAAAATAAAGAATGAGCAGAATACAGTATAATGCCGTCCAAATCATCTAATAAAGATAGTGCAGTCCATATAATTTAAACTTTATTCCCCATAATGGAATGAAGGCAGAGAGGAAGATAAGTAAAACAAGTTAAGATAATCAAGTTAACAAAAAATAAATTAAGATAATTGGGGACGGTGGAAAACGTGTTTACATGATATCATTATCTTAAACTTAGTAAATTAGACTAGTGTGAATCAAATTTTTGTAGGAATGCGAAATCCAGATTAAAATATCACGTAAACAAAAAATTATGATAATTCATTAAATCTCTGCAGTATAGCCGTATTTAGAGATTATGAAACTAAGGATACAACAACGTTGAGATTATAATAGCCACTTTAACAGAAAAAAGAAAGAAAGAAAGATTGTAATAGCCACACTCGATCATAGAATCTGCAGACTCAGGATAGAAAACTTTACTTTTAGAGTTACTATGAGAAAAAAAGTATTTTGCAAGACGTATAAACTTTACTCAATATTGTTGTATGTGTTTCAAAATCATGGGCCTAATATTATTGGATTTTTAAAACATTAAGAATCCATTAATTAAACTGGTTCTTATCTTTTCAAGTAGATAAGAGACGAAAAGTAAAGTTGAGCTACAGAGAGAATTCAATAAACAGATTGAGAGAAAATCTTATTCTTAGAAGAATCAAAACAATAAGAGAGAAATAATCATCAATTCATCGTTGATCAATTTTGTTTCTCATCTTCATTAGCGTTCTTCAATTCTCCTTCTTCTTTCTATGTAGTTTCAATCCGTTGACTATATCATCTCTTCTCTTCCGTGTCAAAGATTAGAGGGCAGAGGAGACTCTAAGAGATTTCGCCATTGTTGTTTCTTCACAAAGAATTTGGTGAACTAATCTCTCAAGTTCAGAAGGATTTCACTTCGCCTATGTAACTCTCGTTTTCTTGTTGTCTTCTTTACAGGTTCAAATCGATGATTTCCTAACAATCTTGAGAGATTATTTGTTCAAAGATCTAAAGTGGTGAAATCACGGGTCCTAAGATGCAGCCACTCACGGGTCCTAACTATCAAAGATGGGCCGAAGAATTACTGTTCTTCTTCCAAGAAATAGGTGTTGAATACATTCTGGTGGATGACCCTTCAAGCTCTGTGAACATCGCTTCACCTGGAAATAAATAAGATAAAGATTCTAAGCCAAAGTGTGAAGGATCTCTGGAGGATCACAATCGAATTTACAGAGGATATATTTTGAAGAACCTCTCTGAGAAATTGTTTGACATTTACGTGAACTTCAAGTCGGCTAAAGAGATTTGGTTGAATCTAAAGAAAAAGTATGGAACTGAAGATGAAGGGAAGAAGCAGTACATCACATCAAAGTGGACTACTTTCATGATAAGAGAAGACAAACCGATTCTTGATCAACTTCATGATTATGAAGCCATAATCTCACAGATTCAAGCAGAAGGAATGCTAATTAATGATCAACTCGCGTGTTTGTTTTGATTAACAAACTGCCATCTTCTTGGAGTGATTATAGGTCTAAATTGAAGCATGATAAGAAGAAGATGAGTCTAGATGAGCTTATTTCAGACATAATGACTGAAGATGCAAATAGAACATTTGTGGGTAATTCTTTTGTTTCTGACTCTGTGAATACTGATGCTAATTTGGTTGAAAGTTCTAGTGGATCGAACAAGAACAAAGGAAAAGGGTCAAAGAAGAAGAAGTTTAAGAACTCGGCTAACAAATCCACATAATTTAAAAAGAAATTGAAGTGTTGGAACTGTAATAAGTGAGGTCATAAGAAACAAGAGTGTAAGCTTGTTCCACAACCGAAGGACAAAGCAAAGTCAGATGCCACAGAAAACTTGGTCTCAGTGGTAACTGAAGTGAACAACCCAACAGAGAAGACTAAATGGATCGTTGACTCAGGTTCTACAAAGAACATCTGCAATCAGAAGAACCTGTTCAAGAAGTTGGATGAATCAGGAGATAACAATGTGTTCTTAGGAGATGCAAGTGCACTCAAGGTGTCAGGTATTAGTGAGGTGGATCTGAAATTGTCATCAGGTAGAGTTCTTACCTTGACCAAAGTCATGTATGTTACTTCTATGCGTAGAAATCTTATTTCTAGTGCTCTTTTATGCAAGCTGGTATTAAGCAAACTCTAGAATCAGGTAGAATGGTCTTGTCTAAGAATGGAGTCTATGTTGGTAAAGCTTTCTGCTCAGGAAATCTGTTTGTACTTGAAACACTTAATGAAAATGTGACTGGTGTTTCTGCTTACTTGGTTGTGATTTCAATACTTGGCATGGTAGATTAGGTCATCTTAATTCAAAATCTATCATTTGGTTAAAACAGTCAAATTTGATCTCTGATTCTTTGATAAATAACATGAGTAAATGTGAGATTTGTATAGAGGCAAAGCATTCTAGAAAGCCATTCTCGAAATCTGTCTCAAGATCTTCAGACATGTTAGACTTAATTCATTATGATCTAGCTGTTTTTAAGAACTGTTTAAGCAGAGGAGGTAAGAGATATTATGTTACCTTCATTGATGATCATTCAAGATTTTGTAAAGTCTACTTATTGAGTTCAAAAGACGAAACATTTGATGCATTTAAATTTTTTAAAGCTGAGGTTAAAAATCAACTTGACAGGAAAATCAAACGTATTAGATCAGACAGAGGAGGTGAGTTTGTAAGTGACTCATTTGATTCTTTTTGTTTAAAAGAAGGAATTATTCATGAGAGAACAACACCTTACACCCCCCCCAACAAAATAGGGTAGCTAAAAGGAAGAATAGAACTCTTAAAAACATGATGAATGCTATGTTATTAAGTTCAGGTTTACCAGACTCGTTGTAGGGAGAAGCCATCCTGTCAGCTTGTTATATTCTCAACAAAGTTCCTCATAAAGGTTTGGAAGTAACTCCATATGAATTATGGAAAGGTTTTAGTCCTAATCTATCATATTTGAGAGTGTGGGGTTGTTTGATTAAAGCTGGTTTGCCCAATTTCAAACAATCACCTATAGGATCCAAAACAGTGAATGCAATATTCATAGTATATGCTTCCAATAGTGCTGCTTATAGATGTTTGACCTTTGATGATAAAAGGAATTTTGGTCAAGTAATTTAACGTTGTTCTTATGTTTTAACAAACTGGTTCTTATCTCTTTAAGTAGATAAGAGACGAAGAGTAAGGTTGAGCTACAGAGAGAATTTGATAAATAGATTGAGAGAGAATCTTATTCTTAGAAGAATCAAAACAACAAGAGAGAAAGAATCATCAATTCATCGTTGACCAATTTTGTTTCTCATCTTCATTAGTGTTCTTCAATTCTCCTTCTTCTTTCTTTGTAGCTTCAATCTGTTGAATGTATCACATCTTCTCTTCCGTGTCAAAAACTAGAGGGTAGAGGAGACTCTAAGAGACTTCGCCATAGTTGTTTCTTCACGAAGAATTTGGTGAACTAATCTGTCAAGTTCATAAGGATTTCACTTCGCCTCTACAACTCTCGTTTTCTTGTTGTCTTCTTTATAGGTTCAAATCGACGATTTCCTAAAATAAACTCAAAATTATAAATATAATTTTTGCGCAGATATAAAAATATTACAATGAATATTTTACAAGATACTTTATTTAGCTTCACAAATATAGGCATTCAATCATTTATCCATTAGTGGGTTATACGCAAATACTATCTAATATTGACAAAAAGATGGCAAACTAAATAGGTCTATTTTGTATCTTCCAAAATGTGGAATTATTCTTTGGTAGAGAATTTTCCGTTTGGAGTACTCAATGAATGTAGGTAAGAGTCTGTCTTCTGGTAATCAAACATATACTTGCATCACTAATAAAGATTGATCAATGTGATAAGATAGAGATTTAATGAACAAGCTTATCTAAAGATAAGTCCATTCAAAAGAAAAACAGATAGTGATTGCTACTCACAATAATAGATCGTAGTGTTGTGGGACAGATAAACGAATAGCACCAGAACTTCTTCCCCACTAAGGCCTACAAGGACCAAATTATACATTTAATTAACGAAACAATTATCAATTTTATATTGATGGGAAGAAACATGTGCAAGTGTGGTGCTCGTAAAAGTCATAATGCATTAGGTGACAACAATTCATAGTAATTAATGAAAAGTTATGACATTAATAAGTTATAAATAAATTGATGAGGTGAAAGTATATTTTACTTTAGATATTTTGTGCCATGAAGTATATAGCCAGCAAAAAGGGAATATGTTTATTGAAATGATATGAGCAAAGAGATAAACCATTTTTAGAGCACAATATATAAAGACTTCGGACTATTAAACAGTTAAATTGTTTTTAAGGTGGCAGTTATGAGTATTTTTTGCTGTACGATTTAGGTTGTAAGTTTTTTTTACTGTAGTAAACATTTCAGCTAAAGATATCATTTTGGTTAAAGATTTATTGTTGTAAGATTTTATTTTTGCAAATTCATAAATCTTAGTTTTTTGTGTCATGCATGAGATGATATATTGCCATCAAAAAGAGAATGTTTATTGAAATGATATGAGCAAAGAGATAAACTGTTTTTAGAGCAAAATATGTTAAGACTTTGCTATGAGTTTGTTTTTTACCGTAAGATTTAGGTTGTAAGGTTTTTTGGCTATAGTAAATATTTTGGCTGAAATTTTTATTGTTGTAAGATTTTATTTTTGTAAAGTTCATGAATCGTAGTGTTCAACAGCCAAATATATTACATAAGAAAAGTCGACTTTCTACTACAATGAAAATCAAAAGTAAACTTAAAAGCATGATTAGTTTAATTCCCTATAAGACCCTACACTGAGAACTAACAAAAAAATATGCGGAGGTTTAACATGACAAACAAGTTATGTGATGAGCTTGTTTCGTTTACCAAATACTTCAATGTGGTTCTTCCTCATCTTCCTATGTTACGGCATCACTATGATATGTTCGTCCTAGATATATTGATATTTTTGTACAATAGAACACGCATTTGTATTAAACATAGGCCTAATGTACGGCAACAATGAATGGTTGCACACAATCAACTGCTAAATGAATCTAATTACATCATCTTCCGACAAGTATAGTCAAACAAAGTCTGAAGTGTTCCTTTAGCAGGTGCTTCAATTGGTAAGTTCAGAAGTCTAGAAACTCGAGAGAAACCAATATCAAGTTTCATTAAAGAACTAGGCTCTGGTTTTGGTTCTGGTTCTAGTTGTTTCTGTTTTTGATTGGCTTTTGTTAATGCCCATTGCATAGCCCATATTGCAAGGGGGCGCATGTACGTCAGTGATCTATACTCATCATCTGTGTTCCATGCTTCTGGTGTCTGAAAGGAGTAACTGTTGTAACAAAGTGTGAGACACTTGGAAGGATCATATATAAGTTAAAAGAGAGAGAGAGCACAATATCAACATAAAGCTTACCCAAGTCCGTCTTCAGACCAGGCAGTTTCATAGATGCCACTTGCAGTCTGAAATGCCATTTCGACTAGACCTTCTTGGATCATTGTTGCAGAAAGTGCATATGTAACACCGGACCATATCTCTCGTGATTGCATCGACGCAGTATCAACTTTCCCATTGGGATGCATTCCATTTACAGCCCCACGTTTCCCATCTTTAATCTTCATTACATTGAAGTTATAAACTTTCTCCAAAGCTGTTCTTGCCTTGTCTTCATCTACAATAGGCAAAAGTCCTGATGCTCTCGCGTACCTGCATTTGTATCATACAACATCAACTCTTACTTCTAATGACAACACACAAAACTTACTTCTTAAAGTATGGTAGAAACAAACCATTGACCAGCTAGTTGATCAGCTTGGATAGATGTGCTATACCGACTTCCACTGTTGTCGTAATTAAAATAAGATCCATTCCACAACTTCTTCTTATATACATCTTTTGCTTTTTGATACTTTGACCAGAAATAGTCCTGAGAGTTCTTGTCACCGACTTCGCTTGCCAATGCGGATGCAGCTTGCAGTGCAGCTACCCAAAGTCCACCACTGTATGCACTCACACCAGACGCAGACCATGTATCATAAGTCTGATCTGGAAATCCTTCGTTCTCAATCATTCCATCACCATCTTTGTCAAATTGAGCCATATATGCCATTGCAACATACACTGAGGGCCAGACCGCTAATGCAAACTTCTTATCGCCTGTAGCAACTACATCCCGGTAAACCTGAAGGACGAATTTGGGATTCAAATCTTTCCACCTATCCGTATTGTGAAGATTATATCCATTAACTTCAAACCAAGGGTCGTTGATGCCTAAGTCATGTGGAACTGCACCAAGAACCTTCCTCTGAACCCATTGTCCCTCACTAAGAGTTTTCACTTTAGAGGGATCGTGTAGCATCACTGCAGCAGCAACGTCTCTCTGGATACTAAGTTCAAGTTTTGGAAACAGCATCACCAATGCAAAAGATGCATAGAAATGAACATCATAGGTGTTCCACATACGATATTCCACTCCTTCTAGGTAAAGGAAGTGCCCAATGTTCTCTTCTCCTTCTTCGAGTAATTTGGTACCAAATGCAGAGTTTGATGCTGTTGATGCATGAAGTTCCTCAAGCGTGGAAGCCATCTTTTCAAGGACAGAGATAGCTGTATCATTCTGATGCGGTTCATCAGTAATGTTCTTCAGACCGAGTTGGGATTTATCAAGTGAGAACTTCCTCTCTTTGACTCCTGCCAAGCTATGTACTGGGGATGATCCATCTGCAGAAAAAGAAAACATGAGAACACCACATCATAATGTCATGTCTGTAAGTAAATTGTATCATCTGAAATTGTCCAAAACTTACCTGTCCAAACAGTTCCACCCGAATTAAGGTAATACAGCTCGTTGAAAAGAGTGATAGGGTACCTACAAAGTACAAACACAAAACAGGTTCGTGATAACTTTACATGGACTGATTGATGTATAATGCTGAGCAGCAGCCTCACCATTCAGGCAGCCTTTTGTCCTCAAGTATTGGTCTTTGCCAGGCTTCTATCGAGGACTCCCATTGACTATGTCCTGTTCCATATAAGACTTGTCAGTGAAAGCTTCATTCTGAAGTGAATCAAAGAAAAATAGATTTCAAGGATGATTTAGGTCTTCACCAAGGATAGCTTCATGTGCAATTTGTGCTACAGCATCACCATGGGTGCCATAAAACTTTGTGTAACGCCTGAAAAGAGTCTGTTTAGAAATCTGACTTAAGCTATCACCATTCATAAATATTCACTTAGCAAATCTTACCTTGTGTATGTTTTACCACTAGGAAATTGCACTTCAGGGCAGTCCCAAGCCAGAGAAAATGTGACAATGCGTGACTCTCCTGGTGGGACTGTTGCAGAGGCTGCTACTGCTGCCCCAATCGATGACCCGTGCTCTGACTGCATCGACACCTCTGAAGTCTTGAAATGATCAAAAGAACCATCCTGTAACAAAATACAGGGCTGGATATCAAACATCAATGTTGATAAATTATAGGATTATTCACAGGAAGAAGATGTTAATGTCCTCTTAACGAGTGGAAAGATATGTGAACCTTTTTGATAGCCTGCCACATCTCTTTTGCTGTGACGCCATTCTGCTTTCCAGATACTATGAAAAATGGGCAGGCGGAGATACTAACATCATCAGTGGCCTGAGCTGAAATCGCATATGACAATGACGGTAAACCATTTGCTGTTCTGTATCAGAAAATACAACAACAAAGTTGAAACATTTAGAGTCTGATAACCAATGAAAAATAATTTGGTGATTTGCGCAAAGACTATGAACGAACTTACTTATGATGTAAGAGCACTCCCTCAACTCCATCATTCATGCTAGTATATCATCAATGTCGAGTTAGTATAAACACACACAAAGTTATCGAACTTTGAATAATGTGTGAGTTCATAACTCTTAAAGTAGGAGAGTAAAGAACAGAAGAAGATAAAGTCTAACGAGTACAGAATGTAAAGTATTTGATTTATACCTTATCTTGGAGTTGTAGTGTCCACCTGAGAACTCTGAGTCTCCTCCAACAGAGTTCTGAACCAAAAAAAACTTATCATGACGACTGTAAAAATAACGGTGAAAAATAATATGACTGTTTTCAACAATTATCTCACCGTCCAAGTGAAGAGCAATGTCACATCCGCAGAGGTGTTCCCGAGATTATGAAGCTGGTAAATGTAACTCGTCAGATTCTTATTTGAATTCTTCCAGCAATATTAATGTACAGATGAAAAACTAGACTTACTGTGAAAGTGAAAACAGAAACAGGAAAGCTGCTTTCTTTGTAGTTTTGAGGTATAAAAGGTGAAATTTGACGACAAACAATCCTAAGCTCTGGATCAGGTTCACCTATAGACCATCAAATAATCAAGTTACAATCTCATAAGCACAGATGCAAATCTGTTCACAAGTGTGAAATTATGTATAGAAGCATATTACCCTCATACATTGTCCAAGACCTCGGATATAAAGCATGATATGTAGACTTGTCTCCTTTCAGATTCCAGTCCCATGAACCAATTCCAGATTCTGACTCTTGTCTGGTAGAATATATAAATTTCAGTCATTAAAAGAACAAAAACAATATTTACTGCAAGTCTGCAAGTTAACAAGCATCAGAGAGAACTGTAATAGCTTACTTGTCAAGCTTTGGGTTTCTAGGACATAAAACGCTGGAGTACTTTTTACCACTGGCACGTGAAACAAATGCCTGCATTGAACAAATTCACCCGATTAGACAACGATTTAGAGTAGTTTCAAACATGGATCAAGTTCATCATCATAAGCATTCTTGAAACAATCTTCAACCATATATTCCTCATGCAAATTCTGTATATTGGTAACTTACTGAGAATTGATTTGCTAGAACTGGTCCATCTTCACATTTTGGAGGAAATAGTTGCCATCTCTGGAATTCACCTCTAAAACTCCTTCCTATGCTTCCAGCACTACATGTAATCACAGCCAAATCATTATTCAACAAAATCTACTTAATGTTTTTTTCATAAAGTTCTGTATGTGTTCAAATGAGTAAAGGAACAATACAAATCTGACAAGTTACAAATATAATTAAAGAGATGAAGTTTCTCCAGATGGTTGTTCAAATGATAATATAGTTACAGATCAAATGTGGTCAATTTGAGTGATACAAAGAAATTCATACCCAATACCTCCAAGTGGAACACCATGGGAAGACGTTACTGTGTGTTTAGAGAATGGATCTATGAAGGCCAACTGCAATTAATAGATTACTACAATATTGCTATGTACTACAAAAAGACAAAAGATAATGCATTTGTCAAAAACTCTTTGGTAAACTGAACAAGGAAAATGTTTGTACCCTTCCTTTAGCAGCTTCTTCTCTGACAAGAAACCATAACCGAATTCCAACAGGAGCCTACAGGAACAAAACAACTCTCAGAAAGATAGTTTTGAGAGATAGTTTAGTAAGCATATCATAAACATAGTAGCCTAAAATTTCTTGTACCAGCAACCTTAGAAAAAAACATTCATAACAAGCGAACTCGCAAAGTACCTAGAAAGCTAAAAACTATTCTATCTACATAACAGCTATATATAGCCCTACCCAGACATGAGACTCATGCTACCTGGATAAAAACAAGGATATGTGGTTGCATCACAATAACTTTTGATTGTTAAGATTTTCCTGTGCATTTCTCAACCCAAATTAGATAAGATGAAAGCACAAACATTCTACAGAACTTATAGAAACAAAAAACATTTGAACGTTATATATGTATAGGTACCAGCTGGAAAATCTCTTTAGCAGTCAGATTGAATTCTCGAGGAACCTTTGGGTCACTGTTTATCTTTCTTTGCCATGTCAAAGATGCAGGTGCTGCCGGATCAACCTGATTTTATAAGTAATAAATAAGACAACTTTACTTGAAGAATCATGGAAGAAAAGAAACGGAAAGCTATGTTAATAAGTGTCAAGTTGACAAATTCCCTTTAAGTGTGTACACATATACATATAGATCCTTCACAATGATTCTCAATAAGAAAATCTCTCTTAAAAACAATTCCTGAAACTGGGAAACTAAAGAAACTAAACAAAGAATTGAAAGATTGTTCTTAGGGGTATAATCGAATAAACATGAGCCAGAGATAATCTGTAAATAGAAAACCTTACTTTTGTAGCAGAAGAGTTGAAAGAATTTACATCTTCACCACTATCCATAGTCTTTTCTTCAGACATGGTTCCTGAAATTCACAACAAAAAAAGACACAGAACTCAAACCCATTCTTCTGATTCAGTGTAAAATTGAACCATCTTAATAAGTAATTCTCCATCTCCAAATTGTAAATCATGATTGGAGGTAAAAGAAAAACAAAAACAGGAGGAAGAGAAACAGAAAACTGGTCCAATGTTATAAAGTGAACATGGTTAATGAAAATTTAGTAGAATTAACACAGAATTCTGCATTGTGATCATTTAACAAAACAATGACAACGATAATGGAATATAAGAGAGTTACCTAAAGGATTGGCTCTGAAATTTCAAGCAGTACGTCGAATGATGAGAGGTTGAATCAGAAAAGTGAAAAGCAACAGAAGAAAGAAAAAGCCAAATTGTGGGAGACGAAAACAAAATCTGGACTGGAGAATTATTGTGGCAGAGACGATTCAGGCGAAGAATATGATGACTTTTTGATAAAGAAAAACTATCCGAAGAAGTTGAAGACTTTGTAATGTGGTTTCGAATATTAAAGAAATCGCGACTTTTTCAACCGGAAGCTAATGGTGTCTCTATAGTATATATACAGTTGTTTTACTATTAGTTCAGACATTTTATTTTCTGGGAGATTTTTTGATAAGATATCTCCTTAATATTTGGATGAGGTCACACACAAAATTCTTCAAAAAAACAAAAGGAATAGTTGACTTTTTTTTTTATTGACGTCAAGGATAATTGACTTCTAAACAATTTTTTTGATTTTAAAACTTTACTTTTAAGAAAATAAAGAGAAAGAAAAAATGTATTTTGTCAGGCAATAAAATATCAATTTATTGAACTAATTCTATCAATGTTTGAATCCAGGTAATCATGTTACATTGCATACAATAATATATGAGGTTTATAAGAATTTGAGTTACGGATCGAATTTTAACTTTATCGATCCAACTATTTATAAAACAAATAAATAAGTAAAAGTTTAGAGAAAAAAATCTTTACTTTAAAGCAATGTAGAGTATTTTCAAATATTAGATTATAATTTTTTAGTTGTATTAGTCTTTAAACCTTTTATTATAGTTTTTTTTTTATCAATATTGGATCACAACTAACTGACTCATTAGCTAAGTTTCTGCATTATGCAGATGACAAGATTCGATCTCTCGATAGGTAAGTGCATCGGTTTTTAGTGGAATTACAATAATAATTGTTAACAACGAAAACAAAGAAAAGACAATAATATGCGCGTGAGTTTATCATGTGAATTTGAAGTTTATTTTATGGTTAAACAACAATAATACTAATAATCAACTTTAACACTATTATCTTTAGCCGATTGTTAAAAAACTACCTTCTGTTTTCTTTTTCAACCGTCTTAAACGATGTCCGTGGACTTATTGTATATTCATATGAATTGGTTCCGGGTATTACCTGAACGGGTTCGAGTATTTCGGGTATGGGATTTTGGTACCCGTTTTGGAACCGAATACTATTCGGTTCAGATCCTCTCAGGTTTGGATCGGTTCAGTCCACAATTTTCATAACCATTTAAGAACCGAAATCAATTTAGTTCGGTTTTAGTTTCGATTCCGGTTCCGGTTCGAGTATAAAATTGTAAAAAAAAGTTAAGTGTATTGTATACCTAAAAATATCCAAAAAGATCAAGTAATCGGTTACATTTTCAGATATTATGGTACATTTTCGAGTATTCTGATATTTTGGGTACCCAAATACCCGAAATATTCGAGTACTCGTTGGGAAATTCAAATATCCGTGGGTATTCAATATCAAAACCCGATGGTTATTTTTGTTTATACTCGAATTAGATCCGAACCCAAAATTTGGATCGGTTTTTTGAGTCCGGGTAAAATGCCCAGGGCTAATATGAGTTGTTTGGTTGTAATTTTTAATGAATTTGCAATGTATATATACTTAATATAACAAATTGGCATAATTAGAAATAGTATTATATTTGTAAATTATGCTAGGATTTGCAGACTTTTGACTAACAAGAAATTATCTAATTAGCAAATATTAATCCTGTAATTAAGAAAAAAAAAGAGTAATCATTAACGCACACGACTCACAATGCCTAAATAGAAAAAAGAAATAAACCGTGTGGAAATGTGTTGTTTAAGACAACAAGTGCCAAAACGGTGAATCTTTGTCTGACACGTTACTTGCATCATCACATATGAACCAAAGCGAACTCAGGCACTCCACGATTGCATCATTATATATATATATAAAATAGTTAAATATCCAAACACTCGAAGCAACTAATGTGAACATAACACATCAACATAATAACTTGAGATAGATAGCGTTACGACACCAACTTGATTCTATTCTGGTATTTGTCGGTATACGTACTTTTTTTATCACCGATTTATTTTAATGTGCTTGAATCGTGTAAGTTATTAGTGAATTTTTTCTTTTCTTTTTCCGTCAAATTTTAAAGGGTTTCCATTTACCGAGTTATATATCTTTTTTTTTGTCGGCTTACCGAGTTATATACTTATATTGCATATATTTGTACTTTCAATAATAAAAAATAGCTATTTGAAGAATTTATCTTTTACAAAAACGATTCGAATTACCAAATTTAAACGCTATACAAAGACACAGAAAATGACCAAAAGAGTTCATATCACAAAGTATTTTGGCAATTACAAGGATATGTTGGTCAAAACAATACAGTACTCAATAAGATATTTTACAGAAATGACGGCTCTACTCTAGCTTGGCACACTTAAGAACAAAATGATTATCTTCTTTAACAGTTTAAGTGTATAGGTCTATTCTTCTTTTTATGGGGATCCTCATTCACAACACAGAGGTACTTTTCTATTGATAGATGTCATGCAGCGCGTGATACATGTCTATTGTTAACTCTTCTACAACAATTAATTTATCATGTTGTTGAATACACTAACCAACACTCTCCATTTCTTCACATGTCTTTTGTAATGTCTATGAGCAAAATGTGTACCACTAGCATTCGTGGGAAGTATATAATCTTCAAATGGAGATGATAAATAACCTTTCTTAACCAAATATTAATATTTGGTCGATTTATTTTCCAATTTCCATGATCCATAATATTTTAAGATGAATCATATATTGTAAAGTGTTCATTTTCTACAGTTTTATTGTCATCCTCATCAAATATCATATATCTCATCTATGTTCTTATTCTCTTCTTGGTTTTCATATTTAATTTTAATTCCATTTTCTTTATCCTGCTCAAAAGCCTTACAAATTTTCAAAAACAAATATAATTCAGAGAGAGAGTTTTTCTCTCTACTGTAACGGTGTGTTTCTCCAATCGTTGAGAAGAACACACATGCATTTAGGTAGATCAGTTCCCGGTGTAGACCGGTTGTACGCTCCGGGATTCATAGCCCGATTCCTCTCCGACCTTGTGTCGATTACCTTTTGATTCTAGCATTTGGCAAACTTTGAAATTATCTCCTCCTTTCTTCTGGTTCTGGCTTATATCTTTTCCTTGTGTTTTATTTTCTGTTCCTTAGTTTCCGGTGAAGACAAAATCTTTTCATCCGGCATTAAATCCGGTTTAGCTTTCTGATCTGAGCATCAGATTTGGTTATTTCTCTCCTTCCCTTCCATCAGAGGTTGTGGTGACCTTATATTTCTGTGGAGTTTCCAATGCCTTAACGACTAATGTTTCGAATCACTTGCCACCTTTAATCAAGTAACGGTGCGATCGAAGGGTCTTGGCTTGGCTTTCACATGTGGATTTCAACTTTGTTTTGCTTTGAAATTCAACCATCTGATGGGTTTTGTGGAAGAGACAATCAACAACTGGGATTGAAGAAAAGGAATTGACCTGAAAGTTGGCTGTTCTGGCGGATCGTTTTCGTCGGAATTTGCAGTTCGAGAAGGTGAGGAACGCCAAGAGGTGTGGCTTCCTCAACACTCCAATTCTAGTATTGCGCCTATATGGTTTAGCTCATCAATATTCAATTTTACTAACATCTTAAGTTTCATCTAATTCTTCAATTTCATCAACATTCTTGTACTAAAATATTTTGGTTTCTTAGAGAATCGGATTGAGATTTTAGTGATTATTGAAGTTTTTTTTTCTTTTCTTAGCTCCATATAAATATATTTTTCTGTTGAGAGAAATAAATAGTCAACGATTGTCAAAATCATTCACGCAAGTCAAACATACAATCTTAAAAAAGAACCTTAGAAAACCTAAATGTTGGTAGACACAATGGTGCAGGAAGCAAAAGAAAAGAGAGACAACAAATTGATTCTAACCAAGAAGTGATACAGATTGGTCAGTCTCTGTACAACCAACCCCAATCAGGAAGTGCTGGTTCTCCTGAAGGACGTAAAGCATCCTCAGCGGCTGACTCATTATCAACCAAAAGTGGAGACAATGATGCTGATGTGATCGATGCTGACTTCACAGACAACAAATATTGAAATATCTGATTCATACAAGTATATATTTTGGAGGTTTGTCCAAGATTTTATAGGAAGGATAATTTGATTTGTGGGCAGCAAATGATCGGTAAGATTCAAATCTTGTCTTTTAAACACATAATTAAGCATCGTTCTGGGAGCATAAATCGTCCATAGAAGCATATATATTGTTATTACAAAACATGTACAATAAAGCAAGCCTCTTGCAGCCTTCCATGGAGTAGTAAAGTTTCTATTACAGCAGTTCCTGCAGGCATATGTGCGATACCTACACAGTTAAACTGTACAACAAACACAAAACCAAATATACACAGATGGCTACAACGTTATCATAAAGGGAGTCTGTGCTTCTTAGGACTTTGAGGTACGCTACTTGCTCTGCCCCAAAACCTACGTTCCTCACTGCACCCGTATGTGCTACTCCCAACACCTGAATTATCCCAACCAGTGCCTCTAGGGAAGTCTGTTGGTGGTAGTGGTCTTGGCCTACAGGCTAAGTAGTTAGGAGGCTGCAAGTATGCATTGTGATTATGTGGGTTATGAAACTGTTGTGAGATGTTGGGACTGCTCTGCACTTTCGGCAATGGATAAAGCCGACTCAATTGGTAACTACTATTGTTCTGAAGTAAAAACATCTCAGGCTCGTGGTTGTAACCATCTGGTGATGATTCTGATCTAGGAGAAGAGGAAGTTGAGACGGTAAACGAAGGTCGTGTCTTAATAGGAGCATGAAGAACAGAAGCTGTTCTTGGTGTACGAACAATGCCATTGATGGCTTCTATGTAACGTTGCTCAATGGTTTGTGGCTCCCTTAGGCTTAATTGATTGTCGATAACCAGCGGAGTTGCAGGAAACAAGAAGGTTTTGAGTTTAGGGTTATCGTAATGGTTATATTCCTCCATCATGTGCTCAAGATCTTCATCAGATCTTATGGATACTAGTACATCAAGTTCATCTGGAATGATTTGGTATTTGAGTATGATTTCGTTGTTCTCTGTGATCGCCTTAAGTTTCTTCATAAGTTCTGCCATTAAATGCCCAAAACTCATATATGGTTAACCAAAATTTTCACTTTAGGAGCGGGAAAATTACTATACCGAACTTAAACCAAAATTTATTAAACTAAACCAAAACCGATTTCATTTTAGAGAGGAAGAGTTGGTTAGAAAAGTTTACCGGAGAAGGAGATATCATGAGAGACTGCGACGACGCGAGTCTCACCGCCGACGTATTTGAGAAGGCCATCGGAAGGTCTAGGGAGAATTTTGCCGCCAAAACTGCACATGAATTTTACAATATTCCTCGGCGATTTCTCCTCCGTCATTTCTAATTCTCACCTCTGTTTTTGATTGGTTGTATGGAGAAGAAGTTTTGGGATCAAAATTATGTAAATGAACAAAATTTAAGGACAATTTTCGCTCCCAATAATGCAGAATCTTTAAAACTAAAATATGGGAAAAAAAGAAGAAGATCAAATCCAAATTGAAACCCCAATAATAGAAATGTTGATCGATACTCTTATCTCTTTCCTTCTTCGTGTAAAAAACTGATTTGTAGATGTTGTGAAAATGTAGAAATATACTGTAATAGTTTTGATGAAGAAGGAAGAAGAAAAAAGAGGAAAAAAAGAGGTTTGAATCAAATTGAAATTCTGTAATTTCTGAATTCTCTACCAAAAAGAAAAAGAAAAAATCGAAGAAGAAGAAGAAGTAAAAGTTAAAGAAAAAAGAAAACAGCAAGAAAATAGGAGTAGAAGAATCAGTGCCGTACGATCAAGACTTAATATTATTTTTATTAGATTTGTTTTTAGCTATTTCTGGATTTTACTGACAAATGATGTAATTGCAATACCACTTCAATAATAGTTCGTTATAATTGGACGAGTTGTTTTTTTCTGACAATTAGATGAGATTGACAATGTCTAATTTACAGATAAGATGACAATATCTAATTCATAATTGAAACCTTGAAGTCAAATTCCCAAACAACAGAGGTGGCTTTGCCTTGTAACTCGAACCCCCTAATAGCTAACAAAATTACCATCTGGAATTATTTTTGCGTCATAACTATTCCTGCTTTATTTGCTTTTTGTAGTGAACAAACATACAAGGTTATGACCAATCTGCTCTATATAGTATAGTAGAAAGGAGAGTTCGCAATTGGCTTTCTAGCTATGGTGTTGTTTCCCACTTTTTTTGCCTTTCTTCTGTTTTTGCTTCAACTGTGTCAAACCAGCTGCTGTGATTTTCACATTACCAACAAGAGCAGCCATCAGCTCAGGATCAGTACATGCCTTCATTAGCTCTTTCTCCCTTACTGTCGCCTCAGACATATGCGTGAACAGATTCATTGCAGTTTTTGCAGCTGTCCAAACAGATAAATAAACAACATCAATACAATCCAATCCAAAACCAAAAGCTCCATACTTACAGATAGGTCTGCATATCGATTAGTTTTTTCAAATTTGGAAAAGAATCGGAGTCATTACCCTTTCCTTTCTTCATGCTGCCTGGAATGGCTTTGACTCTGTATTTATACGACTGGAGAGCATTGTAAGGGCCACACACCGGGACTGCATATAGAAGAATGTCGGTTGGCAACGGGTTACCGGTTAGGTAATCCACATCAATCAATTTTTCCTTCTCTTCTTCCCCGACTTCATGGATATCGTCTTCTTCCATTACTACTTTGTCCATGTCTGAATTTTCTTTAGCATGACAATCCCTAGCAAGATGTCCAACCTTCTTACACCTATAACATATCTTCACTGCATCTTCTGTCTCTGCACAGCAACATCACAGATAAATATCAGTATCATATCCTGCCACTCTAATCGAAGCGTGAGTAAGAAACAGTTTCAGACAAATGAAAAGATCTTAAACAGTTTACCTTCAGAAGGTTTCTTCTCTTCGGTTACAGCAACTTTCGCATTCTGTGATTCAACATCATTCTTCTGTGGCTTTCCAGAAGACTGCAAAGAAAGCACAATTAAAATTTTTGCAACAAACAGTCATTCAGTACGATAAAGATAAGAATATACGGTAAATGACAAACAAATGAAGAATCCAACTGGGAAATGCGGAAAGCACTTACTGCCAACAGAGCCATCCGTATTTGTCTTTCTTCTTCGTCTTGATCAGCATATTTTTCCTTCATTTTCTTAAGTTTACCCCTTTGCCCACGGCTAAGTTTTTCCCCAGCTGGCTTGTTGTCCGGTATGCTCTTGTTGGCTTTGGATGAAGAAGAAATATCTTTTTCCTTTCGTTGCTGCTTTTCTTGCCCAGTGTTGCCATCAGCAGCTGTATCCCCACTTTGGCCCATTTTAAGCTTTCTTCTTTCAGCTTTTGACATGTAAGGCTTATCTCTCACTACTGCTTTTTTCTCTTCCTGTTTCATCTTCTCTTCCTTTACGTCCTTCAATGTCTCTATTGCATGGTTCTTGTCTGCTACCGTAGTAGCACCAAGACCAAGGGTTCTATCAAGAAGATCATCAAGCTGTGACGTAGCTGATGCAACGTTTTCTCCAGCAGTATCAGATGAGTTCATGCCAAGTGATGAGGTATCTTGGCTCAATGCTGTATTTGATTTCAATAAATCAGTTTCCCCTGGGGCAGAAACTTCTTCATCCACTGCTCTGTTCTCTGACTCAGCATCTGAGTGCTTATCAGGAGCATGTGTTTCCATTACCACGTCATTTGATCCTTCCTCTTCACCTCTTACCCTTCTCTCATTCAAATGAGCTCCCAAGGAACTCTCGTCCAAACGAAATAACAGTCCAAAACCCATGATAAGTGGGTGTGGTGGAAGGAAGTTTTTCTTACCTCGTATCATGAAACTTCCAACTGTAAGGTATTCTCCAGTAGGAGCTGTTTTACTGACCTGATGAGGGTAAACCCACCATGCACTAGTAACAATCTTAGAATCCCAGGCTTGGCTATGACAAACCTGAATCGAACTGTCATCAACACATTGAAACATACTCGCACAATTCAATCAACGAACATGGTAGATGACGTCACTTACCGTAAAACATCCAGCTTGGTTTAAAGTGAGAGGCGGTACATTTTGTTCAGGTTTATGGTTCTTTATCACAGTACTAGATGCTCCATGAAGCTCTGCATGTACATACCTAAGAGACATGGCGCAAAGAAATTTAAGATAATATTTTAATATTTAATACCAGCACAAAGACAAACAAAAGAACAAGAAAACTTACAGATCTCCTTTTGACATGTAACGTTTAACTATCATCTCGTTTTGCTGAGCATCACGACCACTGATGACCAGATAGTTCTCACTACTAATAAACCAATTAAATTTCTCAAACCAGTGGACCTTTCTCATGTGTGAAATAGTTGCAACCACTTTCTCCTATTAGTCATAAGAATGCAAATAATTAGCTGACTGTAAGAAAGAAAAGATTAACAGTGAATACGTTGGAAGCTTACCTGGGAAAGCTGGTGGCGTGTCTTTTTCTCAGCTGCTCTAAAAGCCTTTTCATGAGCCGAAACAGTCTTCTCCTGTTTGCTTTCTTGTTTCTTCTTCATTCCATACCAGCGCCTAGCATTACCGTGTGCAGAAAGTGATAAGTCAACCTCCACCTATGAAAATCACATATTGTGCCCCATATGTCAGAACAAGAAAAAACATGAACTTCGTGTATTCAATATAAGGAGAAATCAACACCTTCTCCACCGGTAATGTCTTCTCATCATCATCCATTTCATCAAGATTGTTGCACAACAACAAGGTCATGCAATTTTTCTCTAGATGAAGTTTGTCAATGAGACCAGCAACAGGGTTTCCTAATTTTTTCTCTTCCTTGACCATGCGAGCTAGATCATCCCAGCCCATACCCTTTGCAAGCGCTACCCGAACAGCTAATATAGCAGCATCTACATCTTCTAAGTTGTACTCGATTAATTCAGCCATAGTAACACAATGGTTGACTTCTTTCTTAAGAATTTGAACACGGTTTTCCTGCAATATGAGTATAGAAACAACACAATTCAGATAAGTTTAAAGATGGAATAGGTATTTACAGCTAAATATGGAATTAGGAATTTCAACCCAGTGCAGTAATGAATACCACAAACCTGATCGTGCCGAATCTTACTGAGTTTCTGACTAGCAGAATCTTCTTTTGCCTTTTGTTGTTGTTCAGACCTTTGGCTCTCAATTTTGCTGTAGAATTCATCTAAAGCCGCGTCAAAAGTTTCAAATCTTTCATACACTCTTGATTTGAATTGGTTTAATAAGATTGAACAGAACTCATCATACATCTGCAGGCAACCAGGCAAAAGAAAATACTATACATGAAATCAACTCTTCGCAAATAAATAAATAAATAAAAACAAAGAAGCATAGAGTTAGATACTGACCCGTTTGACATCCCCTGATTGAGAAGACGTGTCATTTGCCAAAATTTGTTTTTGCATTAGAATATAACCTTCAGGAACTTTTTGACCGTATATAATATCTTCAAGCCAATCCTCAAATACGATGACCGCTTGAACCAATAGCTGAATCTCATTATCATCTAACTTTTTGTCTTCTGAAACTTTGGTACTTGGAAACAAACCAGCATCCAGAATTATGTGCTCAGACAGCTGTGGCCCATACCCCAAAGTGTCACCAAGTATGTTCTTCAATGTGTATTGTTTGGCACCGGTTGAATCATTTGACTTCCCACCTTTCTTGCCACCATTCTGCTCCTTTGGTTCATTCTGTTTTGCTTCCTGATCCTTAAGCGAGAAAGTAGTAAGTGCTTCCTGCAGCTTTGAAACTGTGGTTCTCTTAAAGACTCGACACATCTCTATTGGATAACGGTGGCGAGACATGATTGCAAAACCCTTGTTATCATCTCTTCAAGAATGAAAATAGATAATTCAGTACAATAAGCCACACAAATTAAGTCCAATTAAAAAACTAAGTATTTTGAAGTAGCGGACGGGTGATCACAGTCACCTTGAGAAGATAAAAAAAATAACATCAAACTGAAAACCCAGCAAAAGAAAAAACGATATGATAACAATAAAATAGAAAAGCTAACCTATGTGATCGGAGGAGTGTCATGATCATATACTCAGAATCAGTAAGAATTATGTTTCCTTGAGCATACAACTCCAATATAACATAGTGTGCATTAGCCCCTAGCCCAAACTGGAAGACAATGATCTGGTACCAATAACAATAGTTAATCAGAAAACACAAACAGAAGCAAACCAAACAAAAGAAATTTCCAAAAATTCATACCCTATCGTAACCAAGCTGCCGAACATCCTCAAGTCTCCTAGTCCTGATATGTTTTCTTAACTTCAAAGTAAAACCAGACGGTGTATTGCTCTTATCCCTACAAATTTGTGAGAAATATCATCACCATAGTTCCCAAAAAGGAACGAAATTATAGATGAATAGAGATGATTATTACCGAACATAAGCTGTTGTATGCAAACGAACACCACTTTCCATTAAGAGCAAAACCTTTTCACTCTCACCAGATTCTGTGATTCCACTACTATTCAAGAGCTTGAACATATACGTCTGCATCAAATTTGAGCAAATAAAAAACATGAACCCTATTGGAAATATTAAAAAATCAACGATTTGAAGATCTTGCGAGAGTATTGAAGAAAGTAGTACCTTGGGAGATATATCGTAGACGTTGGAACATCTCATGCCGATTAATCGCTTTAAGCACTTGACCTCTGCGGCGACGTCCGCCGTGTTCATTCGCACCTTCACCATTTCTTAAAGCTCTATTTGCCTCTCTCGATAGTTGTGACAATTTGGTGATTTCACTGTCGAATTCGAATCGAATTTCTGTTTGCTTATCGAGCGTAGAAGAAGAAGAAAGAAGACGAAGCAATGCAAACACTTCGAGGTATAATATACATCTTGGGCCGGATAGAAGAAAGGCCAATAAGCCCACTAAGGAGAATTAGTAATCTAAACCAAACATTATTACTCGGTTTATCTAAATCAGTTACTCTAATACACGATCCGGGTCCTAATTGTGATATTGGTTTAGCTAATCCGCTTAACCAGAGATTTCATGGGATGAAACTTCTAAACCAAGGAACAATGTTTGGTTTAGATAACTAAATAATTTTAGAGCTGTGTAAGAAGCTGTCCGAATATTTACGTGATTTCTCATCATTTCTTCAGTATACTATTGTTCAAAGCCAAAAACATTAACAATTGAATCAAAAAATTAACTCCAAATACGGAGAACCAAGACAATAAAACTCAAGAACCTTAAAAAAAAACTTAAAAATCTGGTAGAATCATACCGGAAAAAAACATTTTCGTTATTGAATATTTGTTATTTGAGTGAATATCATATTTCCAACCCAACAATATAAACAACAAAGAGTAAAAGAACAAGTGACTTTTAGTGCAAATCCATCTATTATATATTTTACTTTTAATTTCTTATTAGATAAATCCATTATCTGTTTCTTAAATAATTTTTTTTGGTCAAGATGTTTCTTAAATATTACTAATTTATTAGATATGAAACATTGTAAATTTTGATTTGATTTTTTTTAATGAATAAATTTTAAAATTTATCCTTATCAAATAAAAATATTATTTTTAACTGTTTTTTACCGTATTAAACATGAATCCTAATTTTTCACAATAATTAAATTGATTAAGGATCAAATCACTTGACATATAGGCTTTTAGTATGTAACTGCTAAAAAACACATATGAATCAATTGAGGTAAGATTAATTGATTTGCTTCTTTCTCAAAGTTTGTTTTCAAATCTTCTCTAGATTTGGTTATATGCTTTTGAATTATATTGTATAGAAGTTGTTAAGACTTTAAAATCTCATAGATATATGATTGTTGAAATTTTTTGAAAATACATATAAGTTTTATATTGCTTATTATATATAATTTCACATAATTAATTTTCATTTTAGAGATGAAAGGTAAAATTACAAACAATAATGATTGAAAATTATTTTCAAGAAAACATATGCAATTATTATTCTATATATTGCTAAAATAATATATAGATATAATAATGTATATAAAGACAATTAAACATTTGTACAATTTATGCACACATAATAAGGAAAATGAATAGATAATTAAAATATTTGTAGAAAGTTTTATAGATGGTATAAATATCAATACAAAAAATATTCTTAAGAATTAGTATAAAGTATAAAATATAGTTTTAACATTTAGAAATTTATACTGAAATTGGTTTTGAAATTCAAACAAATTATAAATTTGTTTACAAATATTTTAGAAATTTAATATATTTATTGATAAGTTTTATCTCACGTTATTGCGTAAGAATAATACTAGAATATATAAAATTCAAAAATACCTAGAATTACTAAAATACATAATAAGTAATATATAAAATAAAGAAAATAATTAAAAATACTAGAAACTGTATAATATATATATTTATTTATTTTTTCTTGTGTAGTGATGCAAAAGTTCACATTTTTCACGCTGTATAAACCTTCAATTCCATGTATATCATGCATTTATTTTGGATCAAAATTGAAATTGTATTTGAGTGGGTTTAAACCTAAAGACATTAACTGATAATGTGATGCCAAACCACTATACTAACCCATTCTTTTTTTATATATCATGCATTTTTCAAAATTTTATGTTTTGTATCCTTACGATTTGCTTTGCTAGAAATAATGTATAGAAGATGATCCATTGTCCTTCTAAAACAAAAGTCACCCGAAATTATCAAAACATTTCGTTTTCTGTTTACCTTGTTTTCAAGAAAATGTTCTAAAATATTATTTTCTAACTAAACATTTGGTGTACATGTATCAAACTTCTTTTTCTCATAGCTAATTTTGAGTTTTTTTTGCAGTTTCATTAATAGATTCAAAACCGTACCATCAAAATAATATATGAAATCGTGACCTTTGTAGTGAGTACTAAAATTTAAATGAAAAATTAAAAGAGAAGCTAAAAGCTCGATTACAAAAGATCCATACTTGCCTATGACTGATAACAAAAGGAAATTAAAAACACATGCCTAAAGACCTACCAAAAGAGATTCCTAGTGGAAACAAAGACAAAGCTGAAAATAAACCACAAGGTTGCTAGAAGCTTAATCGAAACAAAGACATAATAGACTAAATAAAAGCTATTCCATGAGCTTTGCATTTGAGGGTTCCAATGTTGAGGCCTTTTGATAGCAACGAATTTTGATCGAAGCTTTAAAACAGAGATAATGATCTTTATAAGAACCAGTAATTCGAACAAGTAACAAGACAACAAGAAGAACTAGTAACCATAATAGAGTAACAAAAGAACAAGTAACCCGTAACTGGTAACAAGTAACACGAACAAGTTTCTTTTGGCAATTCCAGACTGCCTCTTTTTGGCTATTTCATTTAGTTTAAATAGAAAGTACATAAACAAATCAGAGCATAACTCCTACAACGTGAAAATAGGGAAAGCTGCAACGTTGTTACTAAACAATAGGAAACCACTCTTCTTAATCTAACAGAAATAATAGACATCTAATAAAAATAATAAACATCTAACATAAATATTAAACATAACAACTAATGAACCACACCAACAATTGATTATTGCTGGTATATGCGATTGGAACACGTGACCGGTTCGATCTTCGGTTTAGTGTTTCTGCTATCGCATCATTACTCCGCCCGTGAAAACAAACCTTTTCCTCAAGGTTCAGTGATGGTACATGTGACTTGACCCTCGTCTTCAACATTGAGACGTGAAAAGCTGAGTTTTGAAAAACATATTGAACTCTAGTACCTTTAGGCAATTGTAAGCGAAAAGTTTCTAGTCCTGCACGAGCCTCAATCTAAAATGGACCGTAATCCTTTGTTGGTATCTTCCACGAGAGTTGACGAAAAAGTGTATGCTGTCGAGGTAAGCGAACGAAGACCCAACCCCCCACATCAAATGGCGCATCACGTTTCTTTGCATATGCAATGCACTTCATCCAATTGTTGCCAGCATAACGTTGCTTCCTAATATCTGTAGAACTCCATCTCTTTCCATACGAAGCAGATGTGGTTTATGGCATCGATGCTCCGGAGCATGTTCTTCATCACAGCTGAAACAGAACCCAAAACTCCTTTTTTTGTCTCATCTCATTCAAGCTTAACTTCATCAGTACTTGCTGAGGAGCTTCCTCTCTTCTTCCTTCCACAAGACTCGCAGCATGGTGAGGAGAGGTTGGTAACATACTCGAACAGCTGCTGAAGGCTGGAGACATCATCGTCATCCTCCTTTTTTTACCCCGTAATCACTCTCCGTAACTCCTCTAAATAGCAGCGAAACCTCGTTAGTGATACATCTTCGAATCAGTCACATTGAATCGCTCTCCTTGCTTTGAAGCTGCAAACATCTTCAGAGCGCAATCTCATATTTTTCTCCAAATGATCCAGCCTTTCCTTGGTAGAACCCATTGTGTGAGGTGATGTGAAACTCCTAGAATTCAATGTGGCTCTGATACCAAATGATAGCGATGACTTTTAATCGAAGCTTTAGAGTAGAGATAATGATGTTTAAGAACCAGAAATTCGAACAAGTAACAAGAGAACAAGAAGAACTAGTAACCAGAACACAGTAACAAAAGAACAAGTAACTCGTAACCGGTAACAAGTAACATGAACAAGTTTCTTTTGGCAATTTGAGACTGCCTCTTTTTGGCTATTTTATTTAGTTTAAATAGAAAGTATATAAGCAAATCAGAGCATAACTCCTGCAATGTGGAAATAGGGAAAGTGCAGAGTTATTCCTAAACAATAGGAAGCCACTCTTCTCAGTTTTACATAAATAATAAACGTCTAATAGAAATAATAAACATCTAACATAAATATTAAACATAACAACTAGTGAACCACACTAACAATTGATTATTGCTGGTATATGCGATTTGGAACATGTGACCGGTTCGATCTTCGGTTTAGTGTTTCTGCTATTGCATCACTATTCCATGACTCATCCCTTCATTGTTCTTATCCATACTCTTTGAATTCTTTAGTTGAAACAGAACCTCATGGGTATCATGGAAGGATCATCATCAATGGGCATAATTGATTGCATGCAAACCACAATCGATGAAGACATTAGTACTTAGAGGCAAGATCCGTGAATACATAGACAAGTTGAGAAGAAGGGTGGTAAGATTTTAGTGATCGACGTCCAAAGAAGACACAAAGATGTGACTCCTAATCTCTGTCGATGGTTCAAAAGTAACTCAGAGTTGACAAAGATCTTGATTTTGCATGCACCAACAATCTTTAATTACTACAAATTTTATTAGAAATGACTTTCAATCTTTGCATGTAAAAATATGAGCTTCCAAATCAAAATTAATTGACAATAAGTGGAGAAGGCGTTATCTTATATATAATACTTAAGTCTTTTTTAAATTTCTGATGTAGGATCTTCTCACACATGTACCCACCGCCTGATAATAACTTGGAAACTATATATGCATCAGCAAAACATCTCATGATCTATGCATATTCCATCACTCATCTGTTGCTCTTGATTTGAACTCCAAATACCAATATGAATTTGATGATAGAAAGAAAGGTGATTATAATTGAACATGGTACTTAAGTATATATATTGATCGCCTTCAAAAATAGTTGATTTGTATTAGGGAAGAGAAATCAAATTAAGTTATAAAGGAGGTACAACTAGGTTGAAAATAATCTTTGATTTTGCATGTATTGACAACCTTCACCCTATCATTGATTTTAAATTAAAATTGATAAAAAACTTGTAAACTTGGATTGGTTGTTTGTTTGGATATTGGAATTGGAAACTTGATTTCTTTCATATGGTATATTTTGAATCATGAATATATCAAAGGTTTAAAAACTTGTTGCAACATCTATTTTAGGATAATTTTGGTTATTTCGGGTGTGGATATCTGAAGTCGGAAGTACAATAAAATTTGTTTGATATTGATGTTCCTCATATTTGTTCTCAAATCAACCCAAACCCAAAACAACCAAACCAAACAGTCCGCAATATATGTTTTGTTCCTGTATTGATATTAATGGTTTAAACTAGTCTTGGGCAGAAAAATCGAACCGAATTATAACAAAAGTTTCGGTTTGGTTAGGTTTCAATTCATATAAAAGAATTATTTGGTTATAATATCTAGATAATTTTGCTTTTCAGTTCGGTTTTAAAAACCGAAATGTACCAAATAGGAACCGAAATTAGTTAGTATTACAAAGATTTTGGTTACTTTTAGTACAAGTAGCCATATTTTTCCGAGTATTTGGTTATTTTCTAAAAAATAACACATTTAGAACCGAACCAATATTATTTTAGTACTAATTTGAATACATAACCTGGTGTGTATCACCTTTGTGTAGAATCGTAGCCTTATATTCTTTTCCGAATTTAAAATTTCTTGATGAAGAATCACATTGTCACCTTCAAAGATAACCTTTCGGTATCCCAATGCATATGCAGATTGCATTGCCCAAATTAAAGTCGTTGCCTCAGCCTCTTCAGTTGTGTGACATCCCAGAAATTGACCCATGCCACTAAAGAGATATATCCCATGATCGTCTCTTATTATCCAGCTGAGACCCGATATAGAAGTTGATATATGATCGGATGTGTTGTAGTTGCATTTCACCCAACTTTGAGGTGGTTTACGCCATCGTTGAGAACCATGGTGTAGTGTTGTAGTCGTAGAGTAATGAACCAAGGAGCTCTTCGCATTGAGCCAGTCATGTACATCCGACTTGACCTTATCCCATGTTTCCATGATTGTATAGGTATTGTTTCCAGATTATAATAAATTTCTAGTTTTCCACAAGCGCCATAATATCCACCACGGCATACAATGCATATCCTATATAATATTAGAGTTTTGAGAAAGTTTGAGGAGAAACTTGATACGATCCAAAAATGTAGTTGTCAGTTCAAGCAAGACTCTAATCGGCAAAACCGAGCATCTCCAAAGCGCCTATGCAAACAGACATGTAAAAAATAGGTGGTCCTCTGTTTCTAATGTTAAACAACAACGTGCACATGTTAGCGGTGCATTAACTCTTCTATTTTGTAAATTACTTGCTGTTCGTAATGCTCCCAAAGTTAGACGCCATATAAAATGATGTAACTTAGGTGGGATAGGCATTTTCCATAGGTTGATAACAATATCTGGCTCTGCGGCTAATGGGGCTCTTGAACTCAATTGGTTGTCAAGATCATATGCGAGACGATATCCAGACCATATTGAGTATATGCCTGAGGGAGTATACTGCCACATATAAGAGTACGATTAAGGTAATCGAGGAACAAATAACCAATGTATGAGAGGCCAATCAGATTGATCAATCATCAAAGTAATTTTCTCTATATCTTATGCACAGCTAGAAGCGTCTATTAATGAAGACACCGGTAAATGTGGATCATATGGTGGTAACAACTTCGCAGGCCGAGGTGGAGACATAGGTAACCATAGATCTAATCCTATGCGTATATCTGAACCGGAACCAACATTGTAAACTAAACATTTAGCCAATAGTTTATTTCCAAACTGCAGTGACTTCCAACCATAGGAAGATGTAAAACGACTAGGAGCCATAAGCATTATTGTACCGGGAAAATAATGTGCCTTTAAAACCCGATGTAGTAAACAATTTGGACGTTGCAACAATTTCCATACCTGATTTGCTAGTAAAGCTTGATTAAATTTCTCGAGATCCTTGAATCCTAAACCTCTAACACGTTTTGGTGTGGTTACTTTATTGCATGCTACCCACGATATTTTCTGCTGTTCGTTTGTTGAATTCCTCTAAAACTAGGAAAGTAACAAATTGATGTCGTTATAAATGTTTTTGCGTAATCAGAAACAACTCGTAGAGTACACCGGCATCGCATAAGCCACATATTTGATAAGTACTTCTTTCTCCGTAGGTGATAAAAACCTATTCTGCCAACGGTTTAATCTCTCCCGAACTTTATCTTTGATATAGAAGAACATTGCACGTTTATTACAACCAAATTGTTCCGAGAGTCTGAGATATTTTCCTCCACCTCCAGTATTAGGTACACTAAGTGTTTGTTGAATCCGAGTCTTAGTTGGGGAGAATACTTTTGTACCAAATGTAATGGTAGATTTATCGAGGTTTATCTGTTGTCCCAATGCTCTTGCGTTTCGGGTCAAAACTAGTTTTGATATGCATACAATTAGCCATATCTGCACGAAGAAAAAAGAGTGAGTCATCAGCGAAAAAGAGGTGGGACACCACTGGAGCTCGATGGCAGATACTAATTTCTTTGAGAAGCCCATTGTTTTGCGAAACCGTAAGGAGATTACTTAAGACATCAACACAAAGAATAAAAAATGACGGTGATAACGGGTCACCTTGGCTTAAACCAAGTGTTGGGGAGAAGTGTCTATATGAAAATCCATTAACTAGGACAGGGAACAAGACAGATTTAACACAACCCATTATCCATGGAATCCATTTTGCCGAGAACCCTTTTTTTTGCAAGATACCTTCTAAAAAACTCCATTAGATGCGATTATAAACTTTAGTTATTTCTGTTTTAATGGCCATATATTGCTCAGAGCACGTTTTATTGGTTCGTAGAGAATGATATACCTCATGGGCAATATGAACATTATCTGTTGTTAATCTTCCCATCATGAAAGCAGCTTGTGTATCAGCAACCGTATCGGAAAGCACATCCTTTAATCGCTTAACCATAATCTTAGAAATGATTTTGTATTAAACGTTATAGAGACTGATAGGATGGAAGTTTTTCATTTTTTGTGGTTGTGGTATCTTCGGGAGCAAACAAAGACTTGTGTGGTTCCATGTTGTAGGTATAGATCCCGTAGAGAAGAAGTTTCGAATCTCCGTAATGATGTCTGGTCCAATCAAATCCCAATATTGATGATAGAATGCAGCAGTGAATCCGTCTGGACCAGGGGCACGCGAGGCTCCTATGTTAAAAACAGCAAGTCGAACCTCCTCATAAGTAATGTCTCGTGTCAAGGTTAAACTTATGTCTACAGTAACAACATCTGGGACAGAATCTAGAGCGCTAGCAATAGCAGGTTAAGAGGCTTGGCTAGAAAACAAAGATGTGAAATAGCTTTATGGCCTCATTACCATAGATATATTCTCCAGATGATAAACGGATTTCATGAATATGATTCCGATCTCGTCAATTTTTTGTAGCCGAGTGAAAAAATTTTGTATTTCTATCACCCTCGTTTAACCATTGCACTCGACTTTTTTCTCGCCAATATGTCTCTTCATCGCGATAAGCTTCCCTTAACTCTGTTCTGAGTTACATTATATGTGGATTCAGTAATCGCCGAGTCTATGTGGGAATTTAGATCATGAATTCTCCAGTTTGAGTTAACCGAATTTGAGTGACGCCACATTGATATCATTCTTCGACAATGAATTAAACGTTCAGCAACAGTAATCGATCTAGAAAGCAAGCCATCGTGAATCACCTCCTCAAAACCTGGTGATGTAATGAATCGCTTATCAAATTTGAACATCTAACGCCCACGTTCTCGGTTGCGTTTCATATGTATTACAACTGGTCTATAATATGATTCTCGAATTTTAACAAATTCAATTTCTGAGGCTGATATAGGGAGAGCCATTCTGGATTCGCCATGACTCGGTCTAAGCAATACTCAACCAGTGAATTACGACGCTTACCACACCATGAGTAACGATTCCCTTTGAATGGCAAGTATATCATATTACACACCTCAATCATACGTTTAAAGTTTCTGAAAGTCTATTCCGCATGTTGTATGCCTCCTCTCTTTTCATCGTTAGTTATTATCTCATTAAAATCCCCATACATAATCCATAGGCCAGTTCTATTAATCGATATTCTCTGTAATCTTTCCTAAAGTATATGTCTCAAACCTCTAATGGGGTGACCATAAACAAAGGAAAAGTAAAAGGAACTCTTTGTATTATTGATAGTTTTAAAACAGTCAAAGAGTCGATCATCATTACAAAGGAATTCAACAGAAACAGAACTAGACCAAAGCAAAGCAAGACCACCTCCGATACCATGAGGTGAGATACATCAGACATTAACATAACCTAATTTAACAGCCACTTGATGAACAACATCATCACAGTTTTTTGTTTCCAGTAAAAAAAGTAAGTCAGGAGTATACTTTGCATTGATACTCTTAAGACGTCGAACAACCAGGGACCCTTTTATACCCTGGCAGTTCTAAAATGATGTGTTCATCCCATCCACGGTGGTTTATGGCCCACCGAACCATCACCTTGGGTTTGTTGAGGCGAAGCGCCAGAGAAAGGAGTACTCAGAGGTTCCTCCAGTGTACCATAACAATTGCGTAATTGTACGTTATCCTGATGACATAATGTACATTTCTTCACACTGCGTTCAACATCATCAGTGGTCACATCACGAGAGACATCATATCATAGGAACAATAGTTTTGGCCGTGATGAAGAAGGCAGATCATCCACTGAAGCCTTTCGTTTACGAGACATGGTTAGAGAAATGTCAGGCAATGTCTCTGCAGATTTAGAACTTGTAACAGAATGGTCAATACCATCGTTGTCATCATCATCACTATCGTTATCAGAAGAGGGACGTGGCGGCAGAAGAAGATTAGAAGTGCACTCAACCGCATCGTAAGACAACATACCACATGTGGAACAGAATTGACGAAGTTTTTAGTTGAACAGTATTTTAGTCGGGAGCCATTAGTTGATATATTTTCAAAGAGCCAAAAATTAAAAAATCGAATCAATTTTGAAACTAAGATCATCTCCAACATTGAGAACCCCAAGTGGGGTTCTTTACATTTTTTAATATAAATAATGAGTTAAGAACTCCATTATGAGTTCTAATTTTTTTGGGTGTCCAATGGTAGAACCCCACTTGGGGTTCTTAAAATTTTTTTTAAAAAATTTTATTGTAAAATTTATTGTTAAAATTTATAAACATATATTGTGTTGGTCATTGTTGTAACAAAACTGATCAAAGAGAAGAGTAACGTTCAGCCTTGTGGAAGAGCAAAGAGTGTATAGTTTATATCGTAGTGAGTAATAAAGATGTAAAGTACTTTTTCTATCGAGCTAGAGAGCTTGGAGAGGATGCTAATGCAGATAGAACTCTATAGACCATGAATCATAGAGTATATCTACTGTGATATGAAATATCTAAAGCAATATCTCAAAGGAAGAAGAGGTTATTGTCATGTAAAAGACCTTAACTTAGTTCTTATGCTGTTTCATCTGTTAAAGTAGTCTCATCCTCAAGTAACATAGACCAGACCTCTACCTTATAAACCTCTATTGAACTATTATCATATCAAGAACATCAGCTTAGATTTGTTCACCATTATGATTATCAAATGTCCTAATACATTACAAACACAAACCAAGAAGTAAAGATCAAGACATTCCACAATAAAGCAACAAACATTAACTTGAAAGAATTAACAGATTCCATAAATGATCATCAAGTCTTAATGTGAATCTCATGAAATTAGCAAATGTTAATTTAAGGGTCTAAACTAACGTACGAAACTTATGCTTACAGGTTCAGTCCCAGCTTTGTCCTCTTGGATCATCACAAATTTCTATTACATGATTACCATGGAGTTGTAGTAATAATATTAAACTTAAGCTCCAACTCTTTAATCTCTTGCTCCTTAATTTTTTTCCATGATTTAATCCCAAGTATATTGATGTCCACCACTAGCACCTTCTCTTTTGCAACCAATTCAAGTCTCTTTAGCTCATGAATTTTCTTGTTGTTTATGAGAAACTCAATACCTTTGGAAGGTTTTCTATTGAACAGAGTGATACCCTTCTGCCAATCATAAAAATCATTTGTCATTGAACAGAAGCAAACTCAAATATGAAAACTGGTACATCAACAACTTAAAGAAACTAAACATGCAGTTCAATTTTGTAAGCTCTTCTTTGCTCAAGCATAGAAGCATCATAAGCTTCTGGATTGCTAGTATCTGAATGTGAATCACAGTCAGATATAGTTCCTTCTTCACCAATATGGCCTGAAAAACTGTCCATAGAAGCATAAATTTGTGAGCCCTTAGGCCAAACTGTCTCATTAACTTTCAACTGCTAGTCCATCCAATTTCCAATTGCCTTGACTATGTTAACCAAACACTTGACAGATTCATTTATGAATGTACTATCTTGTGTTGGAGAAAGCGTTGTAGATGATCCGGTTTGTGATCATAAAGCAATTTTCAGAAGACTGTTGACAATCCTGCAATTATCTGATGGATTATAAGAGCTTTAATACATTTATACTCTTAACAAGTCATGGAAGTTTGTGAAAATTGTTAGACTAATCTAATCTTACCTTTCTATTTGAAGCATCCAATTCACAGTCATAGTTCACAAAGATATCCACAACAATTGTGGATCTTGAGACATTTTATCCAGCAAGTTGAGGATTTTCGCCTTTAAGAACTTATATAAGCTTTGACAACAAGCTCATGAAGATAGCACACTGCAATTGAAATATCGGCATTACTGACACAACACTGTTCTTCAGTAGTGATAAGCATAAGTATTACTTAACGACATTGATGAAACTACCATTAGAGCGCCAAACAGAACCTCTTATATCAATAATGACTTTAAGTATTACTTAACGACATTGATGAAACTACCATTAGAGCGCCAAACATAACCTCTTATATCAATAATGACTTTAAGCAATTCCAAAGACAAAGTCTTACCCTTCACCATGATTTGATCATCATTATTCTCCTGAGAAGAAAACCTCATTGACAATTACATAAGTTCTTGAACATAATAAAAGCGTTTTGTTTCATCTTACTCATGTCTCCGATCTCAGAATCAGCTTCTCCATTTGCTACATAGCCTCGAAACTGACGGTGAATCAGGAGTCATAACCGTTTTAGTCTCATGATTTTGCATTCGGCACTCAAACACATAAGGAGGAGGAAAATCACTTCCTTGTCCTGCAGCCATGACTTCATTCACAAAGCCTTGACGGAAATAAACATTGCTTCCTTCATTTACACTCTTATCCGTAAATGTTAATAGCTCATTGACATAATTTCAGAAGCTATAATTGGGGATAAGGATTGAAAATTAACTTACAAGGTCTCGCGAATCGATCAAGAGGGCCAGACATGAGGAATCAGAGATACTTAAACCAACAATCTCACAAGGTCTTTACACACACCGTCGCCGTTGATTCGAGAGGAAGAGCAAGAGTCGCCACTAGAGAAAAGAAGTTTCGAGAGAAGAAGAATGAAACGCGTTTACTCGACTCTCCTTTTTTTCAATGGTAAATCCTCTATCCAATAATACAATAACACGTATAGGGCTCTTAAAAATTCTAAAGTCTCCTTATTAAGGTTTTGATTGGTAATGCTTTTTATTGAGCATAATTCTCTTATAGGAACCAATCATATTTAAGGAATTTAAAATAGATAAATATGATTGGTTCCTACAAGAGTATTATGCTCAACTAATTAAATCTTTTTTTTCATTTAATTTTTATTCTTAAAATACTAAGGACCCTACTTAACAACCTCCCTGTTCTAAGAATCCAATCCCAAGACTAAATTTAAAACCCAATAATCTGAATACACAAAATCCTATCCCAACCCAATAAGCCTTGGTTGGGCCTGAAAAAGGCTTTATAACAAATGTGTCCGCAATAAAAAGAATTTCTCTGTCGCGAGAGATCGTATCGTCACAGTAATTAGGATTTTCGAGTGGAGGAGAGATGCAAACCATGGCGCTTAACCCGGCACAAGCCCTAGACACTTCTTCTTCTTCCTCTCGTTTTCTTTCTTCTGCTAAGGTACTTTTTTATATTCCTCACGCTTGATTGTTATCATTTTTACTTTGTATTGATGTTTTTGAATCCGATTTTTGTTTTTTCTTTTGGCAGAGTTTGAGCTCTCAACGCACGTTTAATCTCGTAGCTAGGCCTCTTGATCCTCTACGACGGAGATTATCTCAGTCTCTATCGAATCAACAGCGTTTCCGACGATCGAAAGGTCAGAATACGAATCTTTCTCTATGTCGCGATGTTGATTCTATAACTTTTGTGCGTCTCGACAAATTTTATCCGAAAAAAGCTGTATTAGATTAATTAGATCAATGATCAAATAAATCAAAGATTTTCTTTGAATTTCTAGTGAAATTTCTTGAGGTAGTATACTATTTCAATTGTAGTTTGTGTCTTTGTGAGCAAATAATCCTTTGTGGCTCCATCTCTTCTTCTCTCGGACATTATAGGGCTACAATATTTATCTAATGTTTACAAAGAAAAGTCCTCCTTTCGTAATTTTGATTTTCGTTTTCTATATATTTGAAACTGTATCATTGCTTCTTGTATATTTGTGTTAACTTGGAGGGATATGTATATTGGCTTACGGTTGATTACTGGTTTTCTGCAGTTGTAAAGGCAGTGGCAACACCAGACCCAATATTGGAAGTACCCCTTACTGAGGAAAATGTAGAAAGTGTTTTGGACGAAATCCGACCATATCTTATGTCTGATGGTGGTAATGTGGCATTACATGAGATTGATGGAAATATTGTGCGAGTTAAGCTGCAGGGAGCATGTGGATCATGCCCAAGTTCTACTATGACAATGAAGATGGGTATTGAGCGTCGCTTAATGGAAAAAATTCCTGAGATAGTGGCTGTGGAAGCAGTTCCAGACGAAGAGACTGGCCTTGAACTGAATGAGGAAAACATTGAAAAGGTTAGATTTTGGTATAACTTTTAAGTTTCTTAAGTTATCTGCATATGTTGTTTTCTTTTACCACTTGCTCATTTCTATATTTTTGGTTCCAATCTTTTTCCGCTCCCTCAACTGAATGAGGAAAACATTGAATAGGTTAGTTATGGTATAAGCTCTTGGTTGCCTTGGTGCTCTGTATATGTGGCTGTATAATGACTCACTTAGTCTAGATATCTGGTACTTGTTGCAAACGCTACAGGTATTAAACCAGGATTATAAGTTAGCAAAACAGATCTTGTTATTCTTTCCGGGATTATTGTGAATCACAAACAAGTAGATTTTCAAGTAGATGTTTGGGAGTTTATGTGTGATGTTTAAAACACTTCGTGTGCATATATTGTTAAGGTGCTGGAAGAAATCAGGCCTTACTTGATCGGAACAGCAGATGGGTCGCTTGATCTTGTGGAGATTGAAGATCCAATCGTGAAGATAAGAATCACAGGACCAGCTGCTGGAGTCATGACCGTCCGAGTAGCAGTTACTCAGAAACTGAGAGAGAAAATCCCGGCCATTGCAGCTGTTCAACTTATATAGAAATGACACGTCTTGTATGTCTCTTTCTTTGATCATAGCTCCTTGTATAGATTTTGTTGTGCATAGATACTGTGTTGACATTTATGTGTTTGTCCCCAAATAAAGTTTTACAACATTTTTGGTCAACTTAACCACAAGAATTCCAATACAAGCTTTTTATTTTGTGATCAAAAGTGTCATCTAAGCTTAAAAAGTTTAGTTCGAGAGAAACTCTAATTTATGAAAAATCTGGTTCGATGGCTGTTCTCCACAAACCACAAGGATATAGGGACTCTCTATTTTATTTTTGGTCTGCTGATTTAGGTTCTTATAGGATTGCACTGCCATTATGATCATATAGGATTGAGTTTACATAGTTTTTATAAAGTAGGGTAGAACAACATGCATTGACTATAATTGAGATGGTAGATACCATCACTAAGTGAAAATTTCCCCCATTAAGTACCATTTATTGACTAATTATTGAGTTTGTGATGTTTTAGGTGTGAAGTTCTATGAGAGATTTCTATAGAATCGATGTAAATGGCTATAATTGTGGTCTTATCGAAGTTTAGTTACAATGGAAAGTGTTAAATGGCACAAACTTTGACCACAGAGTTTACTTTGCAGTGGAAAGTATGATTTCTATTTCTGAACGAGCCTTCTGAATCTTTTCTTGATCGATAATAAAAGCGCAGGTCCTAGAAGTGGCCATGTCGTGACTATAGCAATGTATGCTAATAGCCAAATCGATTTCCGGCTGTTTCTTGAAAGCTGATCAACTCTCTTCTTCAAAGGACCAAGCAAACTGTTATAATCTTGACGAGTGTTGTCCCTATGTGGATGATTACTTGTTTTTTCAAGGGAACTGGTCTCTAGTTCTGTATCAGCTCTTGTTGTCTCCACTTCACTTGCAGCAGCAACCATTCCATCTTCTCCAGCATCCACAAATGGTCCCTGATCAATCGATGATCTCAATGGGTTGGAGATGGTCAGCATCTGAAAGGTTAATACCACAAATGTCTTAGTAGAGACCAAGAGTGGATGGTGTCATGGTAATAGACTACAAAAGTCATTTCTTTCATACCTTCTGTCTTCGGTCTGCGAAGGGACTGGAGAGTAACACTTCAAAATATTCCTGCACAGCCCTTGTCCACCTAAACATTACAGATTTCACGGAAATCAATTTCCAACTCCTATGGAAGTCCTTGTGGATAGAGTGTGAGATGTGTATCTAAGAGGATAGGTTTATGCAGATTGATTACCACATGCTTGTTGCTGTCATTCCTTCGTAGTAAGCAAGATGACCACCATGTGTTGTAGTTGCCAGAACTATGTTTTTATTTGCCCTGAAAAAGTTGAGACATTGGAACATCAGTTGCACGGTACCCTTCGCGATGCGCTACAGAAAGATTTATACGACCAAGAGCATTTTCTACTCTCCCACAGCCAAACCAGTTCCCCAACTACTCAATCCTGTTGAATTAAATGTAAAAGAGAACTCTGCTTCAACATAAATTAACCAGCTCAATTTTGCAACCAAAATCTTGTGAGAAGTTCTAAGTATCCAAGAACAAAGTACAAACAGCAAAACCAAATAGAATTTAATTTTAGCTAATCTACTACTTCTCTCTTAGCCAAATCTAAATCTCCTAACTATAGTTCCGTCTAACTTCTGATGTTTGTGAGGTGACGTGGGATTACTTCATAACTGGATGACGCCTAAAGGCTTACAAGTGGCTCTAAAAGGGCAACAAATGGGAAAAGGTCTAAAATTGACTAGAGCAGAGGATTATTGATGCAGATTATCTAGTTCTTCAGTTGTGGAGTAGAATCTGATAAGTATTGCACATCTGTGGTTGGAAGATTGGGTCTTTACAAAAATCATGATGAAATGGGAAAGGAAAAGTTCTTACCGACATTCATCCCAAGGAATAGCTTCCCTAGTACAAACTGGATCATCCATTGCACTGATACAAAGGAGAGGAACAGCCACATTTGCCACATATTGTGCACTGCTTGAACGTCTATAGTATGTATCAGTTGTCTGCAGCGTTCAATATTGAGTTTCTACTGCTTTAAGGAAAAATTGTATATTCAAAGGTTAAAGAGAGTATGAAACAAGATGCACCTCAAATTTGCCAACAAGTCTAGTAGCGTAGTTGTCAAACTCTCGAACAGAACGTGACTAAAACAAGACACGCAAATAATGAAACTTTTAAGCCAGTTTTAGTTAATTTGGGAAATCAATAGAAAAACATTACCCACCTTCGTGATGCCTTCCCAATCTGCTATACGAGAAATGATGGAATGGTGCCTGCAGGTACAACCATGTGTAAGGGAACAACAAAATTGAGATTAAAGCGGGACAAAAGTATCTAAGACAAGGATTTAGACATACAATTGTGCATAACCTTGTAGACCAACAGTAAGCACTCTGTCATACAATTTTTGCACAAGTTTACGATTGATAAATCGATCACATATCTGCAAAGAATAGCAATTCAAACAGTTAGACCTGTGTAGGGATAACTTTATAAAAGGAAAGAAGTAGTAGGGACAATAATTATACTAAAAGCAGAAATTTATAGATTGAAGAAAAATATAGAGGAAAATCAGAAAATCATAGGGAACAAAAAATGGAAAGTGAGATGGAGAGAAAGATCAAGAGGACACAACATGTCGATCAACAGAAAAAATATCTTATAAAGCTATCACAAGGAAGATGGTGTAAAACAGAAACCATATTGGCAAAATGAACAGACATTGTTTTCACAACTGAATTTTAGAAAGTTAGCAATATCACAGAATGTAGTTAGAGTGTGGTTATGAGGATCTACTGACCAAAAGATCCCAAGGGGAACACACAGCAGTAGCTCCAATAAGAGGTGTATCAGGCCCATCCTCCCCAAGATATTTTACCTGCACGGGGTTTCAAAATAAGAATACTCACGTGAACCCACTCAATTTCATTGTAGCAGTAGATAACATGTGTGAAATGCTATGCCATGAAAACAAACACTGGCCACCAAATATATTCCAAATCTTTTATGCAGACTAATGGAATCAATAGGAAAAAGTTAAGATATACCAGAACATTAGCACCAATGCTTGTTCCAACAGCAAACAAAGGAGCTTCAGGGAACTGAGAATGGATATGATCTATTACTTTTCGAAGATCTTCTGTCCACCCAGCATTGTAGAAGCAGTCAGACTGATTCATGTTGCAAATAGTCAGTGAAAAATCATAAACTTTCCCAACTCACATGCATAATCCAATACATCAACCTCACAGAAGATAAGCTTGTGGCATAACAAGATTTCAAAGCCAATTACTCCCTTAGTAATGTCAAGCATATCATGCTTCTTCAAGTGCATTTAACAGTGAATATCATTGCAAGACGGGTGGTCATATATCAAAATACCAGATTAAGACTAATTATGGCAATTATAAATACAAAGAAACTCACAGTTAAAGATATCCCTCCAAGTCCACGGTGGTTTTGCACAACAACATTCCATCCTTCCTTTGCTAGCCTGAAGGCAAGATGTTTAATATACTGTGTATAACAAATAAAAACATGAGTCCAGTAAGCAAAAGCAAGAGATCAACAATACTATCCAAATGGAATCAGATGACAGTAGTAGTGAAATTTACTGCAGCAGTAGAATCACTAGTGAGCCCTGGAACTACAATAGCAATTGGAGTCCTATCAGTTCTTGGAGTTGAGCCGTTGACCACCTGAGATATACCTTCCACAACTATAGAGAAGTAAGAAAAAAAAAGTTTAAAGCCATGAATCAGAATCTGAAAACAGAAAATGGGTTATTATACTTAATACCAACCATCTGAATGCATTAACCAATCCAAAGCAATTGTACCACCATCTGTTGCCTGAAAGAGATTTCTGACCACACAAAAGCATAAGATGCAAAAACCAATTCATAAATCCCAAAAATCATATAAGAAGGAAACTTAAACTTAATATCTCAAGAACCAAAGCTACATAACAGGAGAAGCAAAAGAGATGGTTTACAGATACTCACCGCTTATAGGAGAAAGAAGGAGAGTTTCCAAAAAGACTAAGGAAAGCTGTTTGAAGATGAGGGCTTGAAAGCCAGAACGTAGGAAAGTAGCTGAAACGAATTAAAATTGCAAATTCTTACATAAGAAAGACTGAACTTTGCGATGATTGATCAAGAACATAGAAACAAAAAAAGTATTACCGTCCGTGAAGCAGGCGACACTTGGAGACAATAAACTGGCAAAAGTCGGAGTTTTGATTGAAAGTGAGAGAGACAGGATCTGATCTTGGGAAATGAATCTCGAGGAAGAAGTAGAAGAAAAGCAGGATTATGAGGAAGAAGGAGATGAGATAATGAGAAATTGGTATGAGTAAGAGAGATTTAAAGAGGAGGAGATAAGGCGAGAGCAATTCCTCCTCTGTGATTGCGGAATTCATTGAAGAAATCCAAGAAAGCAAAGATCTTTTTGTTGCAGAGATTTGGGAGTCAAATTTCTTTGAACACAGAGCTTCTCCAATAAAACTATAACATTTGCTTCTAATTCCAATTTCGTTTTTGTTTTCTATTTCTAGTAAGTACTTTTAGAAAGTTTTAGTTTTGGTTGCAGGTTCTTATTATAGGTGCAAGTTAGTCTTAATATTATTGTTTAGCTAAAATACGCGTAATTCTGTAAGTAATGAAGATTATACTTAACTCTGTAAATAATGAGGATGTCGACTCGTTATACAAGAGTCAATACAATAAGAGATAGGTAGAGGTCGAGATTGAGTAGAGAGTCTGTACAGAAAGCCTGACCATGGATAATATCAGATGCGTCGTGTACTTGTCTTTTGACCCGATGAAGTAAAGAAGCCGAGAGTTTTCTTCACCGTTCATGACAAAAAGGTCACTTGCGGGAAGCGATGACTACAAAAACATCATCAAGTGACCATTTGTAGGCTTAGATTTATCTGAAGGATTAATCACAGCTTGATGCTTACTCGCAAGACGATAACCAATTATGATTTCTTGTCTTTGACGAGCTCTTCTCATTATATCATCATATAAAAGCAAACTTCTTCTTGGTCATATATGTAGAATTCTGCAGGTTTTATGCACAATTCATTACCCTGCAACACACAAAATGACTCTGCTCATCAAGATAAAAAAAAAACATCAATGTTACATAAGCAACGAAACAAGTTGTTTATTTGTGTACCTTTTCTGTGAAAAGCTCTTTCAAAACTTATCTGTTTATCCTCTGCTACCATTGCAAGAGCAGTACTAACAAATTCGTTCGATCATACGTAATCACTGATTCTAGACACAGATACAAGGTTCTTTGTTCTTGAATCCAGAATTTCACTTATCACAATCGACTTATCTGAAGCTTGTTGCATTTTACGGAACCAAAATCTATTGGGGAAACCAGACAACTGTAATGCGCTTAACTTTGCATCTTTGAAGGGCAGTCTTTTCGACTGTTGATTAATATATGAAACAGAGACCACATCAATAAATATATCTTTGCATTTTTTAGTTATGAGCACAAGAGATATTCAAACATAAAGACATGATACAAAACCCCACAAATCTGAATGATAGCATAATATATGTACCTGTATATCACGAATAAGGAGAAGTGTGGCAATAGATTGGGAGTCTGAATGAACAAGAGAGTTCTCCAATGATTGTTCTTCTAAAAGTAAGATCTGCAATTTGATTTGGTAATCATGGATATGGTGGCACATAAATCTAAAGGTACATGAAACAGAAAAATAAAAGGAGAAGAAAATTTCAGCACAACTTACAGAATCAAAAGTTTCTAAAGGGAGGCTCTCTAAAAGACGCCTGATTACTGCATTTCCATGCCTATGGACAAGTTTTATATTCACCAATTTGGATAAATCTAATCCTTCATCTGTCAACCTTTTCTCTCTTTCCTGATATGGAACCTCATTGAACATCCATAACTCAGAACCAGACTTTGCATGAAACAATGTTCACTACTTATTCATGCTAAACTTCTCTTCTCTCTTTTGATATACTATGTACCTTGATCATATCATCAATGTGACGGCGCCATCCACAAAATAGTATTTTCTCTGGACATCTTGGAGGATCCTGCATTTTTGGAAAATGACGCATCTGTACCTACAATATTAATATGGCTCTGTGTAATTAATCACCAATATAGCTATTTTACGATCTCAAGGTCTTTAACCATTGTAATAAATTTACGCAAAAAAGGCTCATGAATATTTAAAATGACATAAAAAGAAGCAAGTGTACCTCTGGAAGTGAATCAGGAGCGTAAGAGTCCTCATCCTCGGCTATAACGAGTATTTCATCTCCTTCTTCCAGAACATAGTTGTCACTAGGATTCAAAAGAATATTCCCATCTGCTGCAACCTTGATTCTACAGGGAATTGCATTGGGAAATGAAATTAGGACATCTTCAAAACTGTAACCATCAAGCTGAGGCCACTTCTTAATGTAAAATTCCGCGTTCTGAAAGCCTAATAAATCCTCCCATATCTGACAATGGTAAATAAAACAGTTACAGAAGAGCAAAAGAGCAGAATAATACATGGAATATCAATGACATCAGTTCCTTGGAGACATAATAAAATACAGTTTTTCAAAAGCTTTCTACAAGAAATTTAACCTCACAAAGGATGTATGTCGCTTATGTCCTTTCTCAGTTTATATAAAACTTGAGTTCTTGAGTTTCAGAAAGTTGATATAAACAATATTTATGTCAAAGCAGACATTTTTATCTAATGTTTTGCTTTTTCGTAAATGCGGAAAATCGTCATTTAGTTAACTAGTTCTCCAGGGATAGAACAAAACTAACCTGCGCAAGGCCTGGTTGAAGAGCACATTGAGCTACAACTGTTTCAATGCGCTCTCCACCAACAAGTTTCACCAATGGCTCATTGTCTAGATCACACATTTCAACCACAGTATGCCCTTTCAAACCGTCCTTTACTCTTGTCAGACTGAGCACAACCCTTAAGGCACGTGCATCGGTCTGTTTATTTTAATAAGAAGTGATTAATACTTCACAAGAAACAGTAATCCCACAGAGTAGGAAGTCATGAAAAACAAAAAACAACCTAATCGGCGTTTTCATCAGATCCCAGCACAATGATAACCCGAGCACTTGAAACTGATACCTGTCAGTAGATCAAATGTTTCATACCGAAGTAAAAAACACTTCAACCGTCCAAATTAGCCAAGAGTTAGGCCATTTAAACTTTGAAAATTGACCTTTTTCAGATCAGCGAGTATAAGTGGACTGCCACTTCTACATATAACTATAGGATGCTACCCACGCTTAAAACGTGAGTTATTATTGTTACTGTGATAATTGTATGTTATGTTATTTGTTTAGGTAGTTACATAAAGATTTGCATGTTTGAACTCTGAATTGTTCCGTATTCCACATATTTTAATTTTTCTTTTTGATAGTCTTATATATGTTCTTGTATATCCGACCATATATATATATATGTTCTTGCTATTTTGGTGGACATTTTGTTTAGTTTGGGTTGAATAAATCATAGTAATATCTGCTTTTATACACTTGATTATTTTCTCTAATCATAGATTTATCTCTCTTTTTCCTTTTGCTTTTTTATTTTTTTATTTAGTTTTTTCTTCTTATCTTTTTCTTTTCTAGATACATTTCCGTAATCAGGATTTGCTTTTTACAGAAGAAGAATATCAAATTTGTTCGTCTCTCTTTCTTCCAAATCTTTGTTTCTCTAAAAAGTTTAATATTTTTTTCTGGTTTTCTATAATAGAAACTCATTTGTTTGTTAACTTTCTCTTATAAAATTTGTCGTAAATCTTGTCCGATTGGACTTTCCCTTACCAAATACTATTTTTTCTACTGTGATTGTTCTGATAACCTCATAAAAAGTGCATTTTAGTGTAAAAGTACATTGTAAAGAAAAATGTTTACTTATATAATACATAGAATACATGAACAATCCATAATTCGAATATGCAAAATTCATATACAACTACTTGAACAAATAACATGAAATACGATTATTAAAATAATAATAATAGCCATGCTTAATAGTAACATGTATGATCTGGCTTTTGAACAATTTATGGTACACAAAATGAATGATTTGCAAAGGATAAACAATCCTCTACACCATGCTGTGACATAGATGAATTGACAGAGTGTATACAACATAAATTAAAAAATTATAATGTTAAAACAAAGTGTGTACAATGACAATTTTTGTAAATATCTACCTATGCTGTTCAATGCATTTCTCCATTCAACAATGACAATTTTTGTAAATATCTACCAATGCTGTTTGAAAAAATGGTCTTAAGTATCTGCATCTTCTGGTCTTAAGTACCATTTCTCTAATATTCCTCCACTTCTTACTTTGTCTCCTATTGTCTCAATACCAAAGATGATTGAATAACAATTACAATTCAGTGGCATTTTTCCTGGATCAAAAAAATATCTCCATCCTCTGGTCTTAAGTACCATCTCTCTGATCTCCCTCCACTTCTTACTTTGTCTTCTCTTGTCTCAATACCAATGATAATTGAACCGATAAATGATATTAAAAACACGACACCGAACATCAAATAGATGATTTTGTCTATTTTTCTCTCAATCATGCCTCTCTTCGGTGGAGGATAGGTTGAATTGAATCACCTGTTAAATTTTTCTTACCAAATCAGCATTTTTGATACGATTAATATAGTTTAGTGAAAAAAATATTCTATAAAGTTTGTACCTTTGTGTCATGTCCAGTGAAGACAACAACTCCATAAACATACTCTGTGTTTCTCAGCTTCCAATTTCGAAGAAGAAGCTGTTGAATCGACAATAGTATCTATGTTCTTCCAAATGTAAAGTTCCACAAACGTATAGAGGTCCGCATTTGGGTCTTCACATATCACAACTGCTTTTAACTCTTTGAAATCGGATTCTTCGTTTAAAGTCGACGAAGTCGCTTCTAAACCTTGTTTTACTTTCAGGTTCGTTTCTCCGTCAAGGGTCATCGTCTCTACATATAACAAATAGAATCTTCGTTGCTCGATGACAAAAGCAAAAAATCAGCCAGAAAAAAACTCGTCTTTTTCGACTGTCACTATATCTCCGACTTTAAGAGCCCTCCATTCCTTTTACCGTAATTTTCTATTTCCGTCGTTAAACTTCACTTTCCTATTGTTCATTTCTATATCCTGAACATAACAAACCAAAATATTTAAAATTATGATTTTGACAATATTCGATTTAATATATGAATCAACTTCTAGACAAAATTTCACACCTGTCATTATTGTCTCCAATCTTCGATGACTTCCTTAACTATACTTGCGACAATGATGTAACAAAGAGGTAAAAGAGCATTAAGTAGAGAAGATGTATGTTCCCATTAATTGTTAAGTTGTGGAGGTTGATTTGTCAGGAACCCCTTGTCCCTTACGCAGAGTTTTTCGGTGGTCTCGCTTTTGGGCTTTCAGTTTTGTATGGGCCTTGTGGCC
>OVAX01000381.1:28121-85623 GCA_900406405.1 Lepidium africanum | reverse complement strand
TTCCGATTTGGAATCCGAACTCGTTAAATGCTGTGTCTTCTTGCCTAATTCTTTCTCATTTTCATTAGCAAATTCATCGGTGAACTTGTCTTTAGTTCAACACTGATCTTAAATTTTATTGAAAGTTGTTGATTTTTGTAGAACAAATTATTTGGAAAAATATAAGAACTTCAACATGGTGAAATACGTGAGATCGTGGAAGAATGATAATTTTTTTTCTGAGATTATTATTTCCGTTTTATTCATGTGAATAGCTTATCAGATTCAAATTTCAAAATCTAAATGTTAATAGATAATCAACTTTTGAGGATTAAAAAGTAAATGATTAACCAAACCAACTGTTGGAAAATGTGCGTTGAGGACAAAACACGTTTATTTCCCTCGAACATTTTCAACTTTATGATCGCGTAGACTTTCCAGCGCACGTTAGAATCCTTTCCCTCGCCTAAACAAAAATTTAATTTAATTAGGCAGTGCTAATTACTAAATACCAAAATTAAAATTAATTAAAAACTCACAAAAAGTTAAAAATAATTTCAAACTATTTGCCAAACAATAATTACTTCCTCTCTTTCTTTCTCTCTCGGTCTGCCACCAACAGCCGAAGACGACGACCGTATTCACGCCACAGAGACGACGACGATCTACTCCGGCTGGTTCTGTTACTTGTTTCTGCTTTGAATTTTAATTTGATTTTTGAAGCAGAAATTGTCAAAGAGCAGGAAGAACGGGATTATTGTTGATTAGCTGATCGTTTGGTTCTTTTCGTGAGATTTAGTTTGGTTTCTGGAGAAATTTCCAATCGCCTTTGGTTTTCAGCAATTGGATTCAGTAGGATACGAGGAATCTCTATTTTGCGACTGCGTAGGAAAGTTTAGCATTGTGAAGCCAAAATTTCGTCGATTAGGCATTTGGATTTTGAGCTTTTGGTGATTATAGAGAAGCTACTAGGTTTTTAAGTTAAGATTTTGGGGTTTAGTTATTGGAGAGAGAAGCTCCGTTAGGTTTTTATCTGTTTCAGATTTTGTTGGAAATTCGTCTGGATCTGTCTTCTCCACGAATGATCTGCGTTTACGAGCTAGGGCTTTCTATGCTTGACTGATCAGGGGGAAAAATGCCGATGGGACGGTTTCTATCTCTAGTCCGAGGAGACTCGGCTGAGTCTCCTCGTGAGATTACCTCACACAATAATATCATCGGCGATACAGGTTCTAATGGTTGGCTTATCAGGTTTTTCGATTCTGCTTTCTTCTGTGAGTGGATTGCAGTTAGTTATCTATACAAGCACCCACATGCCGGTGTTAGGGATTACTTATGCAATAGGATGTATACGCTTCCCTTATCTGGTATTGAGAGTTATTTGTTCCAAATTTGCTATATGATGGTGCACAAACCAAGCCCTTCTCTTGATAAGTTTGTAATAGACATCTGTGCCAAGTCACTGAAAATCGCACTTAAAGTGCATTGGTTTTTGTTGGCTGAGCTGGAGGATTCTGACGATAATGAAGGTATTAGTAGGATTCAAGAGAAGTGCCAGATTGCAGCTACTTTGACGGGTGAATGGTCTCCTCTTATGCGTCCACAGAATGATGTCTCAACCCCAGGGAGCAAGAATCAAGTCTTAAACAGACTTTTGTCATCAAAACAGAAGCTCTTCTCGTTAAAGTTATCTCCTCCCACACAGAAGTCTTTGTCATTCTCTCCTTCGCCAGGGACCAATGTGCAAGATGATGGTAGTCAGTTAGTTTCTGAGGACAATAAGATCTTTAAGAAACTTATACCAAGTCCCAAAGTCAGAGATGCTTTAATGTTTAGAAAGTCAGTTGAAAAAGATGATGAAGAGAGTGAAAAGGAAGGATTCTTCAAGAAGCTATTGAGGGACAGCAAAGGTGAGGGTGATGAACCAACACCTAACTCCGAGGGTTTCTTTAAGCGCCTTTTGAAAGACAATAAAGCAGAAGAAGAAGACATAACAAACAGTTCAGAGGGGTTCTTTAAGAGGCTATTGAGTAGTAAAGGAGAAAGTGAAGAATTGACATCGAGTTCAGATGGGCTGTTTAAGAGATTTTTACGAGATAATAAGGGAGATGAAGAGGAATTGGCTGCAAATTCAGAAAGTTTCTTCAAGAGGTTGTTACGTGAGAATAAAAACGAGGACGAGGAGTCAAACCCAAACTCAGATGGGTTTTTCAAGAAACTATTCCGTGACAGCAAATCTGAGGAAGACAAAGGTTCTAAAGCAGTGGATGATGAGGATAAAGAAGGGTTCCTGAAGAAACTTTTCAAGGAAAAAGTTGATGACAAAAAACTTGGTACTGAAAAGAGTGAGACGAATGGAACAGTGTCGACCGAGAATAAATCTGGAGAGGAGGATGAAAGGGAGGGGTTTTTTAAAAAATTCTTTAAGGATAAACCTGATGACAAGAAAGAGATTGTCAAGGCCGATGATGGGAATGAAAGTGAGGGTGACGAATCTCCAGAATTTTCTCTGTTCAAACGACTATTCCGTATACATCCCGAAGACGCAAAACCTACTTCAGAAATTGAAAATAGTAGCAATGGCTTAGTTGAAAGTAGTCCTGGGGCAGAAAACTTTTTCCGCAAATTGTTCAGAGATCGTGACCAATCTGTTGAAGATTCTGAGCTGTTTGGATCAAAGAAACACAAGGAGGTTTGCCCTCTTTTGACCTGGTCTTTGGTTTTTTTGTTGCATTGCAAATACTTGTTACATTTACATTGTTTTGACATTTTCGTCCTTTCAAATCCATATCTTCAGATTCATTTACATTCATATATTCCTATGTCTTGTAAATGTTACTTGACACAAATGTTTGCTGAAAGAGGTTAGTTTTTTTGTCTCTGCTCATATCAATTTTTCGTATTGGAACCATTGCAGAAACGGCCAGGTTCACCTAAACAGAGGGGTGATACTCCATCTGGTAAGCCCCCGCTACCAAACAATACTGCATCACAGTTCAGGAAAGGGGCTTACCACGAGTCGTTGGAGTTTGTACAAGCTTTATGTGAAACATCATATGGTTTGGTAGATATCTTTCCTATTGAAGATCGTAAGATTGCTCTGCGGGAGGTAATCCATTATACTTGAATTTTCCTATTGATGAAGTTGTCAATTTTCACCTTTGTAGCAATCGACTAAATCTCATATCTCTTTTTTTTTATATATTTTTTTTGTTTTTTATTCTAGTCTCTCGCAGAGATCAATTTTCATTTATCGGAAGCTGAAACCACCGGAGGTATTTTCTGAGATTAGATCTTAACAAGTAGTTATTAATTTGAAGCTTTACTCTACAGTGTAGCTCAAGTATATTGAGTCAGCATACTTTGTATAGGTCATGTATGCTTTTCTCTAATACAGTATGTGAACTTTTATAGCCCTGTTTATGTTTATTTTTCGCGTAATAGGTTTTCTGAACATACTGCAGTTCCTCCACTCTTGTCTGAAGAATTTTTTTTTTTCCGTTCGTATTTCTCTTTTATCATTACATTTTCCTCTCCTGTATAGAATTTTCTTGGACTTGTGTTCCCTTGAAAGAATCATGTGGTCGAATCTTTTGCATCTAAGTTTCAGCTTTTGAAAGCATTACCGGATTCTTACTTATATTTCGTCTACATTGTTTCTGTCGTGGTAATTGTCTTTATTATCAGATATTGAATTTTATAGCGAATAACCTTTCAGGGATCTGTTTTCCAATGGGGAGAGGGGTTTATCGTGTGGTCCATATTCCTGAAGACGAATCCATTCTTTTGAATTCTAGGGAAAAGGCACCATACATGATCTCCGTAGAAGTTCTGAAAGCGGAAACACCCAGGTAAAATTAGACGTGTACGAATTGACTGCTTTAAATAGGAAATTACCTATTAAAACTCTTCCATTTTTCTTTTTTGTTTTATGAAATTTGTTGTAGCAGTGCTAAAGATACATCTAACTCCCAAAAGCTATCTAAAGGGGGCATTCCATTGGCAAATGGTGACGCATTCATGCAAAAGCCACCTCCATGGGCTTATCCATTATGGACTACTCAGGAGGTATATCGCAACAGTGCTGACCGAATGTCGCTATCCACTGCCCAAGCAATTGATCAAGCAATGACTCCTAAGTCAGAGGTGAAGGTGAAACTTGTCAATGTAAGTCTGTCACTGGAGACTCGTACTTCAGCTCTTGAATCATTGAGCGATCCATTGGATGATGTTCTGGATGAGGCTCCAAGGACTGGGCTGGACACTGATCTTGAATGGGTAAGGGTGGTCGTGACGGCAGACCCAGGACTTAGAATGGAAAGTATTCCTGATTCATCAGTCCCACGTAAAAAGGAACACCGTCGTGTTCCAAGTACTGTTGCCATGGAGGAAGTAAGGGTGAGTGTTACTTGATATATAACTTTTAAGAGGCAACTACTTCTATGTTTTTGCCATAGAAAAATATTATCGGATGAATCCTCTGGAATAGTTAACTTAATTCTGATAATCCATTGGGTCGATGTTTTAATGCATGCACTTGCTATTGTCCTTCCGACATTCTATACATTCTATTTAATTATTTAGGCATCTAAGGTTAGAAAATAAATATATGGACATTATGTGTCCTATTTGGTGTTGTTTCTCGACACATTATTAAGGCTCAATAAATCACTTATGTAGGCCGCTGCAGCAAAGGGAGAGGCACCTCCAGGCCTTCCTCTCAAAGGGGCTGGTCAGGATTCGTCGGATGCACAACCAAGGGTGAATGCATGCTTAACATAAAATATGAATTTCCTTTTCCATTTCTTGTATTGGAAGTTGAACCTTTTTTTTTTTTAATGTTTTGTGTTATTCACCAGGCGAATGGTGGAATGTTGAAGGAAGGAGACGCCTTATCAGGTGAACTTTGGGAGGGAAAGCGAGAGAGAATTCGTAAAGCATCAATTTATGGCAAATTACCTGGTTGGGACCTGCGTTCTGTAAGTTCTGCATAAAGCCATGCCTTTGATATCTTATATTAGTGCTTTCAATCGAGTATAATCCTCTAAATTAAGTTCTTTTTGGTGATGAATTAGAATTGGTATATGTTTTAGGCCTTGGTGGCCTCGATTAGACGGATATACTTACTCAAAGGTTTCTGTTATTCATTTTTATAGCCCTGATCTACCTTGTCCAAGGAACTGTAGTGTGTAGCTCGTGATCCAAAATGTTTACTAAAGAAAGAAAGGTTTAGTGAGAGCACGATTATTTTCTTTCTGATAAGCGAAAATACCTATTAATTATTTACCGCTCATACAGTTCTGATCATTGCATTTCTATCTTCTAAGCTCGCAACAATGTAGGCATCAAACTGACTGACGCATTAGCTTAAAATAACTTTCTGAGAGGTTCTGCTTATGATAAGCTTTTACGTTTGGCTCTTTCCAGCCACACATGAAGTTATTTGTGTCTGTTAACATTGAAAAGCCATTTCCAAAGAAGTTAGATAGTTTCCTTGCTCAACCTGTATTAAATTGTGTCTTTGTATGTTGACCATTTTCCCATATAATATCCCTATCTACCTCTATTTTTAAGTGGCTCTAGATCTTTGCAGATCATTGTGAAGAGTGGTGACGACTGTCGGCAGGAACATCTTGCTGTCCAACTCATTTCCCACTTTTATGGTGGGTGATACTTTCTTTTGTCTACCAATATTTGTTAATATTTTATTTCTTAGGTTATGCCTTCTCGTTTTTATTTTTATTGCTTTGTTATTCTGTTGTCTAAGATACGGATTTTTTAATCCTAATATTGAGTAATTGCTTGTTCATGTGCCAGATATATTCCAAGAAGCAGGTTTACCCCTCTGGCTACGCCCTTATGAAGTCTTAGTTACATCTTCGTATACTGCTCTTATAGAAACAATCCCAGATACGGTAATTATGTAAACCAGAACCCTTCAATTGTACAATCAACAAAGTTTCTGCACAGTCACTTTTTGCTTTCTATCCTCTAATAGATTTTTTCCTACGTTGAAAGCTTATGTAAGAAGTACCATTTTTCCTTCCTGCAGGCTTCTATTCATTCCATCAAAAGTAGATACCCAAACATCGCGAGCCTACGTGATTTCTTTGCTGCGAAGTATAAAGAAAACTCTCCGAGTTTTAAGCTCGCCCAGGTAATGTACTACAGAGGTAGATCTTGATAGTATTATTCAATCAGCATGTTGGTAATTTTTTTTCCTGGAATCTGCTTGACTTGGGTCTACTAAACATGAACCTTTGTATGGGAGAGGTGCCGCAGTATAGAATTTGCATTCTTTTGAGAATATACGTATTGGATGCTCATGATAGTTTCATTAGAGATTATTTGTAGGAAAGAAGCTGCTTGGTTCAAACATTTAGCAATTTGATGTGCATAAAAACCCAAAGCCACCAACTTCTGTAGGATGCTATGTTGTGTATATATAACATTGTGAAATTTATTCTTTTGCAGAGGAATTTTGTTGAGAGTATGGCCGGATATTCTTTGGTCTGTTACCTTCTGCAGGTACATGTCTTAGTGACCCCTTCATTCAATACGTTGTGTATTCATCTATATACGCATCTAAGTGCATTGTAAGTGAGGCATCGATAGGTATAACAAATGTTGATGCCGTTGATCAGTTTCATGCGCTTTATTCCTTAGTGTACCCATGGTGGATTGTTTTTCTGTTTAGGTTAAAGATCGCCATAATGGAAACCTTCTCTTGGATGAAGAAGGTCACATTATACACATTGATTTTGGTTTCATGCTGTCGAATTCTCCTGGTGGTGTAAACTTTGAGAGTGCCCCATTTAAGTTAACCCGTGAACTTCTTGAGGTAAGACGTATATTCTTTGGTTTGAATCCTTAATCTTCGTCTCTTCAAAGTGTTTCTGGTCATGTTTCTCTCCGCGAATTTAAATGTACAAAAAACAATTGTCCCACCAGGTTATGGATTCTGATGCCGATGGGGTTCCTAGTGAGTTCTTCGACTATTTCAAGGTATTAGCATGGCTTTCCCTCTCCTCTTTTAGTTTTAAATCACTAAAGGCTTCTGTTATGTTGATTCGCCGTAAATTCATCAATTATTCTTAGGTACTATGCATTCAAGGATTTCTTACATGTAGAAAGCACGCAGAACGGATAATTCTCTTAGTCGAAATGTTACAGGTTCATAATCTCTAGCTTCTTCTTCTGAACTGGAATCAGTTATAATATGGTAACAAGCCTAACCACTGGTGTTACTTTTATCAGGATTCGGGGTTCCCTTGCTTCAAAGGTGGTCCGCGAACTATTCAAAACCTAAGAAAACGATTCCATCTAAGTTTAACTGAAGAGGTAAATCATTTTTTTGTTACTCGTTCGAATTCACATGATCAGCTACAGTTTCCTCATTCTTTGCTTTTTGCTTCTTTTTCTTTTGGTGGATCACAAAACCAGCAATGTGTCTCTTTGGTACTCTCTCTAATCAGTGGTAGCTTAGATGCTTGGCGGACACGCCAATATGATTACTACCAAAGGGTCTTAAATGGAATATTGTGATCCAACCTATAACAAGAAAACTCGCAACAATTGGGTTTAGCTCGTAAAACGATGCGTTTTAGAGGAACCCTTATTCATAGTTGTAGCACTCAGAATCCTTCCAAAGGCAGCAAGAGAAGGGATCGTGTGTTTGCGTGTGGGTTCGGGGAAGAAGAAAACAAACCGGTCACACATGCGACTCACACGTTGAAGAGAAACTACATCTTGTGTACAGAATTATGATTTTTGTAGAGGTTTTTGATTTTTTATTTTACTTGCCACTTCATGGAGGATAAAAAGAAGAAAAAAATGGCAGAAGCCTTAATTTTCTTCCTCCTTAAGGGCACAAAACAAGACCTTTTGCAGAGGACAGAAAAAGGTAATGTTTTGTTTTTTATTTGTTTTTAGTGAAAAGTAATGATGTGATATAATTTGTATAAATCGTGTATTATCTTTCGTTTTATTTGGTTAAAGTGTGTCTGAGAAAGAAGTACATTTGATTGTTTGTTTTCACATAGTGGAAGTTGAAATATAAGAGGAGGTAGCTTATCTCCTATACAAAAATTCAGTAAGGTATGACTGTTCATGAAGATATAAAAGCAACACTAAATGTTGCCAATTAAAGTTATAAAGTTTAAGCCAAGAAACTAGATGCCTAAATTACAAATATAATTATTTGGTAACTTTTAACAGTTACTGTAGGGAAATTACATAATTTTTTTAGAGTCATTAGTTTATTACGAAAATACTATTATGATTTAATTTTTTAAAATAATCAAACTTTTTTTGTTCTTTTTCGTTGAAGAAGAAGAAATACAGAATTTTTTTATGAATATTTTGTTGTGCTTTTGTTTTGATTTCTTAAAGTTTTAGGTACTCTATAGTTATCTTAATCACTCCTCTAAGGTATGATTTCATTAGCTTCATTTTCAGGGAAGTTCACAACTCCAAAATTGTATATTTTCCATACAACTCGAATTTGAGGGTTTTGTTGAGTGAGTTGAGTTGCGTTGTGTTGAATATTGGTTGGGTATCTTGATTAGAACACAAAATTACAAGGCTAATGAGTTAATTTTGAAATTTTCAAAAAGTTAGGTTGAAGTTGATGAATAGTGACGAAAAACCTACAAATGATACTTTTCGAACCTATATAACACATATCAAAACCTACAAAACGTCTGCAACGGAACATCAAAGCATATCCAGAAAACCCACATAACAACCTACAAGTCATGCAAACATGCCACCTACAAATGATACTTTTGGAACCTACATAACACCTATCGAAAACCTACATAGCCTGATTTGTAAACCTACAAATCATGCAAACATGCAACCTACAAAGAATACTTTTGGAACCTACATAATACCTATCGAAAACCTACATAACACTTATCGAAAACCTACAAAGCTTGACCTTCAAACCTACATAACACCAATCGAAAACCTACAAGTCATGCAAACAGTCAACCTACAAAGGATACTTTTGGAACCTACATAGCACGTACCGAAACCTACATAACGTCTGCAAGGGAACATCAAAGCATATCTAGAAAACCTACATAATAACCTACAAGTCATGCAAACATGCAACCAACAAAGGATACTTTTGGAACCTACATAACACCTATCGAAAACCTACATAACACCTATCGAAAACCTACATAGTCTGATTTGTAAACCTACAAGTCATGCAAACATACAACCTACAAAGAATACTTTTGGAACCTACATAACACCTATCAAAAACCTACATAACACCTATCAAAAACCTACATAACATTGCCAGTTTGTCTACATCCACCAAAAAGTTTTTCGTTTTCCGCGCGCTTACGTGTAATTACTCATTAATAGTAATTTCGTAATATTTTTTTGGTTTTCATGGAAACAAGGGTAAAATTACCTTATTTCACCTCGAAGATTAGATTTGCTAACCCGCACTTTTTTGCCATTTCCTCTTCTTTTTAGAGTAGATTTGCAATTTACCCAAAAAACTATCTTTCTTTTTATAGATGTCGTGCCAAAAGAAATATTTCAAAAAACTATTATTTCAGTTAAATTTTGCAATATCTCAATCGAAAAAAAAAAGAAAGCAAAAAACGTTTTTAACTTGCCTATAAACTACTTGGATATATATATATATATATGGGTCGACGGTCTATATCTACCCCAAAGTTTTGATATAACAACTGGTTCACCTATACTTTGTTCATTTATCTAATTGCATACAAAGTAATACGTTTGAGGTCTAAGAGCATCTGCAGTGGGAATTTCTCACAAGAGTTTCTGATCAAAAAAATATAATAATAAAATATTAAATAATAATAATTTATTGTAAGAGTTTCTCAATATTTTTGGAACTCCCACTCATAGTTTCTCAAATGAGAAACTCTCTCACATTTTCTCAGAAACTCTCACAATAAAATATTAATATTTAATATTTTATTATTACTTTTTTGGTGAGAAACTCTTGTGAGAACCTCTCACTGTTGATGGTCTAATTGCACCTAAACTTATTCAATAACGACCTAATTCAACATGTAATATTGAAATCTATCTAATTACACAAATTCGTGGATAATTACGGGTTAGTGTTAACCCAAAAATTGGTTCGGTCTTAACCCATTAATTAACCGAGTCTAAACCATATTTCAACTCGATTAAACCTCAATTTCGACCCAATTATAACTCAATTATAACCCAAAAATCCTCAAATTTTCTATCATTTGAACCCTAAATTTCTTTGGAGATCGATACATGGAAATCTTCTTCATAGCTTCACAAGCGAATCTTCTGCTTGTGTACAATTCCTGGTCTCTTAGAAGAGAATCTTCACACCGTCCTTCTTCCAAACTGACCCAACTTCGTTCTCAGCTAAAAATCTTCTCTTCTCTGCTTCCAAAAGCCTCTGCACATCATAATCATTTCTCTTCTTCTTGGAGGCCAAACTTCTTTTCCCAGTGACTAAGCCTTGAGTTTCAGAGATAGAAACAACACAAACATTAGTCTCAACAAATTCTCTTCTTTCTCGAGCAGATTATCTCCAAATTGATCTCCTTCTCTAAAAATCTCAAAAATCTCGGAACTACTTTCACAATTCTCCACATATTTAGTCTTGGTTTCTTTGGAAAACAATGAACTCGTATGAGGAAACGAAGCTTCAATAGAATCTGAATGAACAATTTCTTCATCTTTCTCAGAAATAGAAGTATAAGGTGAAAACTCACCTTGCTTCTTTAGGCTTATCATCTCTGTAACATAGTCGTTGTTCTCTAGTGGTAGCAAAAAAAAAAACCTTTCGCGAATATTCTCCACTTGCTGAGATGTGAAGAGGTTGAGGAGATTATCTCGGGAGATATCTTGATGATGATCATGAGCGGATCCGCCATTTTTAAGGGAATTGTGATCGATTGATGAGAAATCGAGAGATGTCGATGGCAGAGATCTTTCTTTGGATTCGGGTTATAAAACGGGTTATAAAAGAGGTAAAAATTTTGGATTTGGTCTGGTTTTATGTGGTCTCAACCAAAAATACCACAATTTCAAGGTAACCAAGTCACTTATTGAATTAGATCGGTATTGAATAAGTTTCGGTACAATTAGACTTTAAATATATTACTTTGTGTGCAATTAGATTGAAGATCAAAGTATGGGTGGACCAGTTGTTATATCAAAACTTTGAGGTGGATTTAGACCGTCGACCCTATATATTTAGCCAACTAGAACTTCATTGATTATGATCACGAATTACACTACTGTTTATCAAACTAGGACAACAGTAAAACAGTTGCTTAGATTGGTTATGTCATTGTAAAGCATGCTAGCTTAGAATATGAGTACATGTATCAGCCTCTTGGGTGTGAAACCCAAGTAAACCGAGTAGAGTTAAGAGCATCCTCAATGGTGAGTCTCTTAATTTGAGTCTCTTACCAATTAAAATTTAATATTTTAATATAATATATATTTTAATTAAATTTTAATTTTGAAAAAATAAATGAGCCAATGAAAAAAAAAGCACATGTGTTAAGAATCTTTTATTATTTAAGAGATGATTTTTTAAGTCTCTTGTTTAAGAGACCTATCTTCCTCTCTCTCTTCTCTTATTATTTTTTTTATTTTTTATTCTTAAAATCTTATTCTTGGAACCCATGGGAGGTGGTTTAAACTGTATTGTCATTCCCGACTTGTATGTATTATGTTTGATGCATGATGGGTCTGAGCCTATTATTCGATCCAGCTAAGGCTCTAAAGCCTCATCTTATCTCTTCATAATTTTCAAATTGTGAGCTCTCATGTGTCACTGGGCCCTAGTTTTGGGCTCTTTTTGTTGCTCTTTACATTTAATAAAAAAAACTTTTTATACAAAAAAACAATGGACATATATCCAGTAAAAAACAATAGACAAATCATTCTGTAAATAAATAAATAAAATCATATTTTGTTAGAAAAATATGTAATAAAACATTATCCTAGAAACCGAGTTGCTCTCAGTCTGGTGGTTAGGAGTATCTAGTTAATGACTTGACATCAAAATTCGATTCTTACCCGCTGCAATTTAGTAAGTTAAAAAATTTTAGAAATTGGCTTTAGACTATCGATCAAGCATTATCGATCCTTAGTTGACAAAAAAAAAAAATTCTCCTACAAAGCTTAAATATACAAAGGCCTTCTTACAATATTTTAGGAAACATACATTTCTTTAAAGTAATATCAGTAATCCAATATCCTGAATTCGAACATAATACCAACCCATAAGTAGTTTTTTTTTTTTGGATGAAATCACTTAAATTAGTTATACACTTATACTCATCTTAAAAAATTAAATAAACAAAGGCTAAAGTTCATTATTATATTTAGACACTGATTCATGGCTTTCTCTTCCTTCGTGATGGCAACAGAAGAAAGCATACTGGTTGATGCTTCACACTTGTTTGGTCTCTGTTTCCATGGAGCATTAAAGCAAGAAAGATCATAAATCAGCTCATAATACTAAATGGTCCTAAGATTGCTCGTTGCTTCTTGTGTCATCAGGATTACTGGCTTGCACAGGAGGAGTGAATGACTCAGTCAGATCTTGCATTTCTATGTACAGCTCGTTGCCTTGATCCGATACTCCACTAAAATTGCCATCTCCTAAGCATTCTCGAGCTTCCTCATTTACAGGCTCATGTCTTGCCTGTAGATTCAAAAGCAATCAACATAAGTTTCTTTAGGGAACAACACTGAATCTGATTCATCAAAACTATGATGCAGAGACATACGTCTTGTTGGTAGTAGAATCCGTCAAAAAATACAAACTCATCATTATCAACATCAAAGAGATCCAACAATGAATTTAACTCATCGTCATCAGGAAGTGCCTGAGGAATCTCAGCAATAGGAGGAGCAGACATAGGAGCTTGAGCTACAATATCACTTGTTAGAGGTGGAGTAGTTAGTGGTGGTACATCAGAGACGCAAGATTCTGATATCAATCCAATGAAACAATCTTTAGGAGTGTGTAAATGTGAGGCCATAGCAACTAGACTGGCTTCTTTGCTAGGACCAGGATCAGCGTTTCCTTCAGAAGGGATAGCTACAAGATTCGTGGTATTTTCATCTTCCTCATCACTCCAATCCTCTTCTCTAAATGGAGCTCCATATTGATCTCCAAGTCTAGGTCCAAGTCCATTTTTTTTAAAGAGAACACAGAGCACATAAGCATCCTGCAGAGCACAACAACACATTTAGCAAACTTGCAAGAAATCAACTTTTTTTTTGTCAACAATTAGATCAATAAGCCGCAATTCATAGCCAATCCCCCAAACCCCTAAACTCCTAACAATATCAGGTGGGGCAAACGCGAAGTCGAAATCGGGTGCTCAACAACTTGACCACAAGCTAGAAATCAACTTTTTAAAGAAATTACTTTTTAAGTTCATTACCTGAGGAACATTCTTAAGCGCCAGTACTTTATCTTCAAGTCTGTACTCATGCATGACCCAATCAGTTCGATCACCTCGAGGTGTTTTACCATAGTAATAAATTAAAGTTCTAATCCTCCCCACGACTTCATTATTGTAAGAAACATCTCTATCTCTCCCTGAAGTCTTCCAGTAACCAAACTCAGTCGATCGGTTCGCCTTACAGCTTCTGGAATACTTCTTTTCTCTTGGGCAAAAGAAGTACCACTTAAGATCTCCAGTCCCTAAGCATGATTTCTCTGTAAAAAATGAAGAAGCACCAATTGAGCTAGACAGAATCAAGAAAGGACAAAAGTTTCCCAAAACAGAACAAAGTCTTGAAAAGAGAGAATTACCAGGCAAATCAGGTGGTTCAAACTTGTAAATGTCAATCTCAGCAATGGGATTTATTCTGAACTTTTTCCCCATAACTTTCCTCTTTAAGTAATATCTCACAAGTTCAACATCAGTTGGATGAAAACGAAATCCAGGTGCCAAGTTAGTTTTCCCCATTGGACAAGAAGACAAACCCAAAGAGGAAAACCTTCACTATACTAAGTTACTTCACTCACTAGTAAAGCAACAACTTTAGACTCACTGTAACAAAAAGATCCAATAGAAACAAATACTGTTTACTAAAAAGGGAACAACAGAAAATTCTGAAGAAGCTGAAAAGAAAGAAGAAGGGGCTTGAGAGATTTCAAGTAAAAGAGATCAACGTTTGAACATGATTGTTTGAAAGCACCACAACCTCACTTTGCTCATATAACCACAATCACACCAAAGGAAAGATGGATTCTTCTTGCAGATATCAACAGACATCTGTTTTGCAACACAAACAAACAAAAACCTGTTTTAAAACACATAAACACACAAAAAAAATCAATGATAAGAACAAATTCTAGGGCTAATTTCTACAGTAAATTAACATCTTTGATCAAGGAAAACGTAATAAGAATCGATGTAGGTTAGATCAAACCCAGAAATCAGAAGAAATGAAACTCCATTTTACAAGAAAATAAACAGAGAAGAAGATAGACTTCATCAGAAACCAAAACGAAAGATAGGGACTGTAATAACAAATTATAGGGCTAAATTCTACAGTAAAATCAACTTATGATCGGTGAAGGTTAGATCAAACCCAGAAATCAGAAGAAATGAAACTCCATTTTGAAGAAAATAAACAGAGAAGAAGAGAGACTTCATCAGAAACCAAAACCAACACGACATGTGAAACATTAAGAGAATTTAAGCAAAAAAAAGGAGAAGAAACAAAAAGAGTGAAGAGAAGTCGTACCCGGAGAAGGAGAAGTGGAGGAAGAGACGACTGAAGTCGGAGGAGAGAGAATGAGAGAATAGCTTGAAAGAGAAGCCAGATAGAGAATGATAGAGTGAAGGGTTTAGGGTTTATATAGATTTTATTTACGCGTTTTTTAAGCCAAAAAATACAAGTTATTGTGTTTATTTTGCAACATATAACTAAGATTTAATTTTATGAAGTTTTGCATTGAGTTTTTTTTTTAACTTTTAAAATTTTGTGGGGTTTACTACTTTTAGGTTATGTTTTTTTCTAACCAAACTTTTTGGAATTTTGCAATATATAACAAAAAATATAATTTTATAAATTTTGTTTATTTTTCAGTTTTTTTAAAAAAAATTTAATTGTGGGGTTTACTACTTCTGGGTTATGGGTTTTTCTAACGAAACTTTTTGGAATTTTGCAATAGCTAAAATATAATTTTATAAAGTTGAATAGTTTTGAGTTTTTACTTTTTAAAAAAATTATGGGATTTACTACTTTTTTGTTATGCTTTTTTGTTTTTATGAAACATTTTGGCCATAACCATCCTTCCTACTTTTAGCATAAGTTAACTATATGTAACGTACAATTTAATATCTTCTTCTTTTTTTTGTTAAGGGGTTTTCAAGTACAATTTAATATCGATAGTTCAATGTACTTTGTAATGTGTTACTGAAATAATATGAAGATATGTGATAAATTTTTATCTCTACTTAAAAAGATAAATTACATAAATATAAAGTCAAGCAGAAAATGAAATATATTTACAAAAACTAATGAGAGTGGATAAATATTTTTGATCTGATTATGTATTTTACATCTTGTTCCTTTTTATTGGAGTTTGATTCTAAAATCATATAGAATAATATTGTTTTGGGGTTTGGGCAATTTGAATTGATTTTTTTGTCAATTCGATTGTTAAAAAATGATAAGAGTAGGACTACATTTATTTCCAAAATTTAGTTTAAGATTTATTTATTTGAAAAATTGAGTTAAGAAATTTATGTTGGCAAGGTTAATTTATGTAAAGATATATGAAAATAAAATAGATAAATAAGAGTGGAAACTAAGGAAACGAAGGAAGAGAGGAGCATCTCCTGATTGGCCTGATGACTTATCCCAAACTCAGTTTTGCTCATTTTTTCCACACAGTTTTCTTCTTTGACCTTCATTGTTTTGTTCAACATTAAGATATTTTCTAAATTGTGAAATGTGAAAAGATTTGGAAAGATTCTCTACGAAATAAACAATGTATTTTTCTCTTTGTATTTTGTTGATCTCTCTAAGTAAATTTAACAAATTTTGCCATATAATTGATTGTAAAAACTAACCAATAAAATTTGCACAAACTTACAATAAGAACACCCCCACAATAGGCACATATTGTTTAGAATATCACATTTTGGGAATATATATATATATTAAGTAATATAAAAGATTTATGGATTGGTAAAAATTAATTTTGATTTGAAATCAATAATACCTAATATGATATTAGAATCAAAAGTTGGCCCAAGAGATGTCTTTTTTTCACAAAAACAATTTTCTACCTGTATGATCTGTAAAATATCTCTTCTAATTATATTTCCGAAAAGATAAGTTTGAATCATTTTTCACTCACATTTTTAAAAAGACATATTAGAATATCACTCAGTAGAAAGGTAAAGATTTTTTTTAGTAATATAAAATGTATTATTGTTTGTAAAATAGCTTAACAATACTAAGCTTATTTTTACAATAACGCTGGATGTAATGTGACATCGTTTTCTTGCAGAAGATAACGCCACAAATACCTTCACTTAGCACATTATGAATTAAACTGAGCCAATATTATGACTAGTATGGAAATTAAGTACATGCCATTCCTTTTCTAAAAAACTAGTGATCTCTCATAAAATTATTGTACAAGCTACAGAAAAAATTAAAGAATTAAAAAAAGAAACCATAGATACTTATAAAATTGTGTTTGGCATTAAATGAAAGATCTTAGAACTAAACTCAAGTTATAAGATTTCGCCAGTTGGAAGTAGTAGATTATGTAAGATTTAGACTCAATATTTTCTGACAATTGACAACTGTAAATAGACTATAAGATTTTGCTAAAATTCAAATTAGCTATGATGGAAATAGTAAACGTAAAAAACATATAGACACTTAGTTTATTTTTATTTTATTTTTAAAATATGATAGGGAGGATAAAATGGAATATAATGAATAATATAAAGAATATCTGTTTCTTTTTCTATGTTTATTTTCATTTTTTATACTGATTTCTCTATTAAAAAACTAAACAATACATAATACAAGGATGTAAATTGAAAGTAACAAAAGTTATGGGGCTTTAGCGTTAATAACAGGGGCATATAGTTAAGCTATATAATATGGGGATATAAGTAAACTACAAAAAAATATAAGGCCTTATAACTAATTTATTAATTTTCAAACAGGCGACTTTCTTCGTCAGACAAAATCCTTTTATCCTCTGAAAATCGCAAACTTTAGAAGAGACGCAACGAAAATGGCGAGCCTTGTTTGCAATACTCCATGGCTTAGAGTTAGGTCTTTACCCGATTTTACTCCTAATTTCCTCAGACGGCGTCAGTCATCTCCATTCTACTATTCTCGGCGAAGCTTCGCAGTGGTTGCGTGTTCTTCACCTACCAATAATGGTGGGTCTGTCAGAGTTCGTTTTGCACCTTCTCCTACTGGGAATCTCCATGTAGGTGGAGCAAGGACTGCTCTTTTCAATTACTTGTTCGCAAGGTGTGTGATCTGATTAAGAGTTGTTTTCATTGTAAGAGTTTTGGGGTTGTAATGTAATGGAGTTTTACAGGTCTAAAGGAGGAAAGTTTGTTTTGAGAATTGAAGATACAGATTTGGCTAGATCAACACGTGAATCTGAAGCAGCTGTTCTTCAGGATCTCTCATGGCTAGGTCTTGATTGGGATGAAGGTTAGTTTTTGTTCTTCTTTTGTGTTGATTTTAAGGGTGTTGCAATGTTGGTGTGATTAAGATTGGGAATTGAAATTGTAGGTCCTGGTGTTGGTGGAGATTTTGGTCCTTATCGACAATCCGAAAGAACTGCTCTTTACACACAATATGCAGAGAAGCTTATAGAGTCAGGTCATGCCTATCGATGTTTTTGCTCCGAAGAGGTAACTATCTTCGAATTCACTAAACATTTTGGTTGACTGTGACTATTAATTGCAGTTGTTATGTAGGAACTTGCGAAGATGAAGGAGATTGCAAACTTAAATAAATTGCCTCCTGTATATAGTGGAAAATGGGCAACTGCTACTGATGCTGAAATTGAGCAAGAGTTAGAAAAGGGAAAATCTTATACTACCCGGTTTCGTGTGCCAAAGAACGGGTCTTTGAAAATCAATGACTTGATTCGTGGAGAGGTATGATTTTTGTGTTTGTTCTTAATCAGTTGTTAGATAAGATGCTGCAACCTTTTGTTGTGATCTTGGAAAAGTTAGTTTCTAACTATTTCACTATAAAAAGGGTCTTTTTCACTATGAAAAGCTCGATTATCTCGTTTTGTATGAACCTGGTATGGTTATTGACATGTGTGATAGTATCTTGAAGGTATGTTGGAATTTGGATACGCTTGGAGATTTTGTTATAATGAGGAGTAATGGCCAACCTGTTTACAATTTTTGCGTTACGGTGGATGATGCTACCATGGCTATATCGCATGTTATAAGGTTACTACTGCAATGTCTTCTTTTGCAACGTGTGTTTTTTATTTGTTCCTAAAGCATTTTTGATTGTGATCTTGACCAAATCTATTAACTTTCATTTCAGGGCTGAAGAACACTTACCTAATACATTGAGGCAGGCTCTAATTTACAAGGTAAGCACTTGTGTGTTTCTTTCGATTGCTTCCATTAGTCATGTGATCCTGAAGATGAAAGGAAGAATTTGATTTAGTTCTGTCTGCATCAATCAATGGCAGGCTCTAGAGTTCCCAATGCCTCAATTTGCACACGTTTCTTTAATTCTCGCGCCGGATAGAAGTAAACTGTCAAAGCGACATGGGGCGACTTCTGTAGGCCAGGTGTTTAGAGCTCGCATTACCTTTTACTTCACGTTGATCATAGATTACTCAACTACTGTTTCGTCATCTAATATTTGCTTTACTTCCTTAAAAAAATTAACAGTACCGAGAGATGGGATATCTGCCTCAAGGAATGGTTAACTATTTAGCGCTCTTAGGTTGGGGAGATGGCACGGAGAATGAATTTTTCACACTCGATGAACTTGGTACGTTGTTTTCGTTGACTATAAATTTGCGTTGTTTGATCTTTATCGTCATCCTTTCCTTTTCCGATTTCTTCGTTGAATGTTTGATTTGCAGTTGAGAAGTTCTCGATTGAACGTGTCAACAAAAGTGGTGCCATTTTTGATTCTACTAAGTTAAGGTAATTGTAGAATTTGCTTAGCTGTTTGAATTCTTTAATGTTGTTTTCTCTTATGTGTTTGTTCTTTACTTTTTGCTAATAACTAGCTTCAATTTTGCATATCTATATACGTAAAGATGGATGAATGGTCAACATCTGAAGGCACTTCCATCTGATAAACTAACAAAACTTGTTGGTGAGCGATGGAAGAGCGCCGGTATCTTAACAGAATCAGAGGGTAGTTTTGTAGAAGTAAGGTTTCTAATCATGTCTCCACAATTTCGTGTGACCCTAATATAAAGACTTGGACTTAAGAACAACAGCTATTCTCTGTACAGACTTATTGAGTTTGAACTTTTTGTTGAAGTACAGGAAGCTGTTGAGCTTCTCAAGGATGGGATTGATTTGGTGACAGATTCAGACAAAGTACTTTTGAACTTGCTTTCATATCCTTTACACGCTACATTGGCTAGGTAACTTATAGACTGCTTGTTCCTCGTGCATTGCTTTGTTTCAATACATTTGGAGCTTTTTTTGAGCTTGTGGTGATGTTGAGTTTTGTTACACATGATGCAGCGCTGAAGCTAAGCCTGCAGTGGAAGACAAGCTTCATGAAGTAGCAGCTAGCCTCATAGCTGCTTATGACAGTGGTGAGATTCCAAGCGCTTTAGCAGAAGGACAAGGAGCTTGGCAGAAATGGGTGAAAGCCTTTGGCAAATCAATGAAACGCAAAGTAAGCCATCTCTCTAATCTAGTTAATACTGACACAAAATTTGCGCTTTATGAATGAACAAATCTTATAAGAGGTTTTTCTTATGCTGGTTACAGGGGAAATCACTTTTCATGCCACTACGAGTGTTGTTAACAGGAAAGCTCCATGGACCTGAGATGGCCACCAGTATTATTCTGATTCACAAAGCTGGAAGTCCTGGTGTAGTGGTTCCCGAGGCTGGGTTTGTGTCCATGGAGGAACGGTTTAAGATTCTTAAAGAGATAGATTGGGAAGCCTTAAACAAAGGTGACAGTGTGCCTCTTGAATCTCCAGCTGCTATATCAACCTGATAAAACTCCTTTATTCTTTTTCCTTTAACCTTTGGTTAGTTGATGGGAAACACATCCCAAGATTTTGTTCCTCAGTGCATTCTTGTGCACCGAAACAAATGGCACAAAGAAATTTGTAGATTATATTTATCGCGAGCATAGTTAGGAACAAACTAGAGAGCTTATAACATTATCAGGCCAGTTCTTAGTTTGCTTTATATGCTTTGTTTTCTGAACACATACATAGGCTTTGCCGTTGAGAGTTATAGTTCAAAATCTGACCTGATCAAGATGAAGTTACAGGTTTATTTGGAGTTAAAACCGGATCACTCTGTTTGAGGCTTGACCCAAGAGGTTTCTAAGAAAACAGAGGACCAAACAGAGATTGTTGGAGTTTAGAGAGTTGTGTGTGGTGGGGACTGAAGCAAATCTAACCACATAATACTTGAAAGAGAATCTGAAAGACTCAAATATAAAGAAAAGGTTTGGAGTTTTGCCAATAGGACTAAAGGGAAATCTGACCTTATCCACACTCCAACCACAATCCCTTATTACGTCCATGTCCACGTCATCATCATCATCCTCAATCTTCTCTAATACTAAAATCTAATCTCTTCCTTCCTCACTCCCCCAATTAAACCCAAAAAAACTCTTGAATTTCCCTAAATCAAAAGAAAGAGATCTTTAATGGCAGCCATGAACTCAAGTGTTCTCACCTGCAGCTATGCAATTGCTGGTACTGGCTCAGTAGAGCTAAACCAGAAAGTGGGTTTGACGAATTTATCAGCTGGGTTTGGTCAGAAGAAACAGACTATGCCTGTGATCAAAGCTCAAAGAGTTAGTGAAGATATTGATGGAAGAAGATCAGCCATGGTTTTCTTAGCTGCTACACTCTTCTCATCTGTTGCTGTTTCTTCTTCTGCTAAGGCTAGTGTCTTCGATGAATACCTTGAGAGGAGCAAAGCCAACAAAGTAAGTCATTGAAAGTTTGAATCTTAATGTCTCTCTAAAGATCCTAAAGGTTTTGGCTTTTTTGTTGAATATAGGAACTTAATGATAAGAAAAGATTAGCAACAAGTGGAGCTAACTTCTCGAGAGCATTCACTGTTCAATTTGGAAGCTGCAAGTTCCCTGAGAATTTCACTGGTTGCCAAGATCTTGCCAAGCAAAAGGTTTGTCTAAAAGTTCCAACATTTTCTTTTCTTTAGTGAGTAATTAGATTTGAAGAGATGATGATGATGATGTTGATGTTCTTCTTCGTTTACTATATGCAGAAAGTCCCATTTATCACAGAAGATTTGGCTTTGGAATGTGAAGGCAAAGACAAATACAAGTGTGGTTCCAATGTTTTCTGGAAATGGTGAAGAAGTTTGATTGTTTGTTTTCATCTATTCTTATATAAAATCAACAATGTATCTATCTATCTTTCTCTTTTCATTGCAAGTTCCCATCTGAATCTATCAAAGCTAAACTCTATTGAGAGATTAGGAATTATTATTGCACACAATGACCAAATCGTAATTGTAGTCTAACTTTACCAAGTAACCTCTTCACCATAAAGAACAGAAAAATATGCGAATAATACAAACAAATGACTCAAAACTCAGACTCAACGTCAACGCTACTAAAAGAAGAAAAAAGAATAAACCTAAAATACGACACAAAAAGAAGATAATAACGAGTTAATAAGAGTGTTTATTTATACGTACAAAAAGAGTGGAACTGAAGTCTTTGTCCTTAAGAGATAGCATAAGTGAGAGTTTCTACTTCCTTTGGTCGCCAAAATGATTTTTGAACTGAGAGCAAACCTTCTTTTTCTTTAGAATAAGTCATTCTAACTTCCCAATTCATCGCTTTTACCAATGATTCCACTTGTTGTATTGTTTCCGCATTGTCCCGAACTATTAGTTTCCCTTCTGGTCTTAAAACCCGATCCACTTCTGCTATCACTGCTGTTAGATTGCATCTGTAAAAGTGCAAAAGCTTTGTGTTATGTCTTACGGTTCTGTTGTTTGTAACGGAGACTCTTTATTACACTACAAAGTACACACCTTTGCTTGAGTTTGGAGAAAAGATGGTCGGCGTGAAGAAGATCGTATGATCTCGGGTAAGTGCTGAAAGATTCACACCAATCGTGGTAGATACCGAAAAGACCTCGTTCATAGATTATTGCAAGTGTATCTGGTGAATCTATTGGAACTACATTCATGACCCACACTTTTAAATCTCTTAGAGCCGCCGCAAAACTGCAAGAGAATCAATCAACACAAGCACTTCTTTATCTAAATTCCAATGAAAGCAAAAATAAGCGGACGCAATTTATGTTTTACTTACCCTCCATAAACGGCTCTCATGTCCATCACATTTCTAACGGATTTCCAATTGATTCCTAAACCTTTAAGGTATGATTTGGTCACTACACGTTTCCAGTGCTCATAATCAGCGCTGAAATCCTCTGGTGCTGCTTTTCCATAAACTCCTGTCTGGGAACTCGATAACCAGTACGGTGGTTTCTGTAGTCTTGCTGGCCATTGCTCGGGCCACTGAGATCCACGCTGCGTTTTGTTTTCTGGTGCAGTGTGCATACAAGCTTGAAGCGGCACTTTCCTATAATAATCACACGACACAAACATGTATTGATAAACGTAGATCGGCTGAAATTTTTAACACAATAAGGAAATCATTGAAAAGATTAATAATACCAAGATGCATTTGGATCATCAGAGTCGGCACAAATTGGAGGTTGCTGTTCTGTTCTGCTCGTATAGCACTCATTTGAGGTAGGCTTTCTGTAAGTAGCTACACCTACTCCATTGATAGTGTCCTTGTTGATGGATATGAGTTCCCAACACATTTTCTTAATGAGTTCACTCATAGCTGCAAAGGTAACCCACATGAGGTGTGAGAAAACTTGCTCCAATGCAAATTATATAGGAATAAGAAGGATAACGTTTTTAACAACCTTTCCAAATTTCAACATCTTCGGCCTTCTTCTGATAAACAGGAGTAGCAGACCACACAAAGTAGCCACCGGGTCTCAATAAACGGTTAAGCTCCAGAAGGAGTTTACCACCTATCCATGTGTTGTGCACAAAAAGCATCAGAAAAAGATAACAAAAAGATTGAAGGATCACTAGAAAGAGACGGTTATAATCCGCCAGGAGTTTCCCATGCAAAGACTACATCTATAGTGGATATGCTGCTAACCTTCAATGTGCCACGGCACTCTACAGCGAGCACAGTGAACTATGTCAAAAACTCTGCCAGGGAAAGGTAGTCTTGTAGTGCCCATAACTGCAGAAATGGCGGGAATGCCTCTCTCAAGAGCAAATTGCACTTGCGCTTCATGTTCATCTTTAGGTGCGAGGGACATCGTGATCACATCTCTGTCAAAGAGGAAACCTCCAAAGCTTGCAACACCACATCCAACATCCAAGACCACACGAGAGCGTTTACCCCATGCTATAGCAGGAACAGACTGCAAGGCAGATTTACATCAAAAGGGGGGAATCCATAAGCACAAATATCACCCTTAAAGTAGTTAAAGTACAAACCAATTCAGACTTTCTACGAAAATAAGTGGATACATACAAGAAACATGGGTATGGGTAACAAACTATTGTATACAGTAGTAATCTAATTCAGACTTTCTAACAAAAGCATCTGAATACTAACCTCCTGTATGAAATCGATATAATGGAGAGCACCATGCTTGAATTGGGTTCCTCCACCAGGAAAAGTTAGATACTCACCAGTAACTTTAACCCAATTTTGATGCCCCTTATACTCAGCAAGCTTGGTATGAGGGACGTTGGTGTACCAGATCTGCATAGATAAAAATATTTGTATTAGGTTTAATGTAGATGAGAAGTTGAGAACATATATATAATTGGGGAAGGAAACAAATTCAACAACCTTTTCTCGACTTTTGGGCCACTCGATTGGTCGCTTGTATCCTTCAGGCAAAGGAACCAGACAGGTAGGTGGACTGTCTGGGCAATGCCTCTCGCGATGCTCATAATGTTTCGTACTAGGAAGATGCTTGATGGCTTGCACATTATCGAGACAGGGAATGTAATCAGGTCCGGCAGTTGTATTGCAGAGTGTCCATTTGTAATCAAGTGTATTCCCAGAACCCTTCTGAGCATCTTTCTCATTTTTGGACTCTGTTGCCTGGGTTGAAAATGAACCATTTTGTGCCATAGTTTCATTGTGTAGCTCTAACTGTGCCCCAGGAGGAGAAAGATCACTTGAGGTGTCGTTTCTAGGTTGACTCTCTTGATCTACTTGAACATCGACATTTGTCTCTGTGCTTTCCTTCTCAGTATTGGTTTCAGTATCTCCATTTCCTGTATTGGTTTCTTTATCCTCTTTGACAGATTTTGAATTTGTATCATCGTCACTGGATTTTTTCTCACTGTTATCAAACTCAAATTTCTTTTGGTTTTCAACATCCTCACCGAACTCATTATCCTCAGTCTCGGGTTTAGTTTGCTTTTCATTCGAGTCAGGATTTTCTTCATCTGGGTGGTCTTTCAAATCTTGTTTCTCACCTAAATCACTTTCAGTACCATTTTCTACCTTGGAGTCATCGTTTTTATCTTTCCCACCTTCGGTCTCACTTTTTGTCTCACCAGATGAAGTAGACTCTTCTTTATTTTTCTCTTCTTTCTGCTCTTCCTGGTTCTCTTGTTTGCTTGAGCTCTCATCATCTCCTTTTTTATCCACATTCGGTGTTTCACCAGATGCGTTTTCATTCTTCTGGCCATTGCCCTCCTCCGCAGGTGGGGTCATCTGTTTCTTTATCCCATCTTTGCTGTCCATAGAAACCACATCAACATTCTGAGCAGGTCCAACAGAAGACGATGTCATCATCCAGATCCCAACTAAGCATAGGGCCACAAACACAACTACTGTCACTGTTGAGCAATAATTTGATGAGGGCCTCCTGTTGTTATCAATCCTAGTATACCTTGGTTGCGCCATGGTTCTGATTTAAGCAACAGATGTGTGTACGCCTACACGGATAGAGAAATGTTAGGCGAGTGATAAGATCTATATCATCATATCCTGAGACATAGCAAGGCCAGTGCAGTAAACAACTGCAAGCAAAAAATCATGATTCTTCATTTTTTAACTCGACAAAAATGCTATATCTTATTTCTATAAGATGCATATATCAGCTCGATTTACTCTAACTTAATATTGATTTAAAAAATTGAAGAGATATTGCTAACACTAAAAACTCATAAGAATTTGCGAGGCCACGCACATAATTGTTTAATTGAATTTTGAATAATAGGAAAACAAACAAAATCGAGTTATGTAACACAGATCGAAACGAAAGGTAATGTCACCAGATCTGCTTAAACCCTCAGGATTACAGTTCAAACCAGATACCGACGAGCAAGGAAACCATCAAGTGGCGTGTCACAGCAACATAAACTTTCAAAATCACTCCCACGACACAGATTTTCAAAATTCTACAGCCAAAAAATGATCAACTAGCGAAATCACAGAAATTCAAGTTAAGATAATCAAGGAACAAAACGATACCGCAAAACCACCTCCAGCAAAAACCTCAAGAACAACAAATCTATCAACATCACAAAGAAGTAAAAAAAAAACAACAGATCCGCAACAGATCTCGGTAGAACAACCATTTTTCCACATCATCGAGATCATCACTAACCAAAAAAAATCACACACAACGAAAAAGAGACGGAGAAATATGCACAAAAAGAACCTGATACCGGCAAGAAGCAATGCAGATGGCAAAAACCGGGAAAATCTAATCTAAATTTCCAGCTAGGGAACCATTTTTCGTCACTTTTCTCGAGAAAATTCGAATGGAACGAGATAATGGTTAGGAGAGAGTGAGATGAGGAGAGAAAGGTATATATATAGAAAATATAAATGGAGATTGATTTGATCTTTACGAGTTTGATTTACACATCACACAAACAGAATCTCAATTAGTGATTATTTATTTGAATTTTCATTTTTGAAAATAGGCTTATTTATTTTAGAGGCTTGATGAAAGAGGAAACTACGGAGTAGCCATGAATTTAGTAATGGTCGAAAATCTACTTTGAAATAATTCATTTTTTAAGATTATTTTTGGTTTAGCAAAGACTAGTTTAGTCCATTGCTTAGACCTTACCATTTTTTATTTAATAATTGTAATTATATATTATCAAGTAGTTGAGAGGTGGTTAACTACAGCATGATTTCAGCTAAAAGCAAAAAATTACACTTTTTAAACTTTACTCTTTCATAATATCAAGTGAAGATAATTGATTTTTTTTATGAATATTAATTTGGACGAATCTTACTAACTCTATAGATATAAAAATCATCGGACATTTACATATCATACTAAAATTTAGAAATAATCGAGCTCTGCAACACCATATCAAAGACTATACATCATTAAAACATGTTTAAAGTCGACTAGTACGAAACTGTGTTCTAAGTTTTAAGAAAAAATTGAATATAAGAGTTTGTGAATTTACACCTCAGAACCTAATTGTCATTTGTCTATTCAACAACTCAACTACCTTTTTTTCTTGTCAAAAACTAAATTGACAAAATTGAATCCACAATCATTAAAAAAATGCGGGTAACATTTTATAAGATATCTAAGTTATTAGCTGAAATATATAACTACCGACAATATTTCAGCAACCAGCATCTCTACTTCACGTGCAATAGATTGATCGTTGTAGATAAACTCAATTTTAGATTGATTCTCTTGTTCTCGAGAAACAAAAACTTCATTTGACATATTCATTGTCAATATTATTCCTTCTATTTTTTTTATAGTTGTAGGTTTTTCACACATATTAAAAAATCATTAGTTGTTTTATTTTTTCTAAAAAAAATATAATTTATCACAAATTCTAAAATATTTCAATCAATCACAAATTAATCTTGAAGAATTTCAAGAGTCAAAAATACCAAAAGTGCAATAAAATTTATATAGAAATCTAAAAACATCAATTAAAAGAAACAATTTTTTTTTTTAAACATCATCTACAGAATGAGTATTTTTTTTTTTGGTTCAAACATATTCAATGTCAAAATTAATTCTCAAATATAAATGAAGTTTTGAAGGTAATCATTGGAATTGATTGATATAAGCTAGAAATGAAAGGACCAAATATGCTTTATTGAGTAATTTCTTCAATCTCACTCCAACGATGTCTCATAAATTACGATTGAGACCCCTATGATCTCATAAATTACATAGACCTTTGCTTGTTTTATATGGAGAAGCCAGAGATAGTATGTCTCTGAATTTTACTCTTTTTTTGTCAAACATCTTTGAATTTTACTCATTTTTGGATAAAATAACAATACTTAAAACAGATAATTTTTGTTTGTTAACCACTAAAACATATATAACTTATGATCTATTATCTATATATAGCTTATACAAAACAAGTTTATTAGAAGTAATATTAAACATCAAAACACAACATGTTTATAATCAAGAAGAATGTAATACTTAGAATAGAATATACAACTAGTACTTTTATTGCAATGAATGTTGCAATGTCAGTGTTAAAGTCCACGTCTCGAGAAGTTTACCAACATGTCAAGGATGTCCTCAGCTTAATTTCCAATCTCTTTAGATATCACTAAAAAATCATCATGAAACGTAAAAAAGACTTGAACATAAATATGGTAAAATTATGATTTAAACTATATATTTTGTGGCCAATAACTTAAACCAATTTAAACTATACATTACTATCTTTTTCATCAAAAATTTGATTTCAAGTTATTGACTGAAAAAAAACAAATGTATATGAGAAATGACTAAAAAATTAATAGTTTTCTTTTTTGGTTGTAAAAGTTATTATTAAGGGCCCAAAATACATTGATAAACATACACATTAAGAAAATCGAAGATTTACATTTCAAAAATGTTAAGTCTCTTAGATATAGCAGATGATCAACATATGACAAAAAAAAAAACCTAAAGAAGATGGCCAAAAATCCCATTAAAATTAAAATTGACAGAGTGCGAAAGAGGAACCAGAAAATTTCCGAATTGTTACAGGCCCAAAGTCAAAGCTGAATACCAATCATCTAAAGAGTTCTTCGACGATTGTTTTGTGAAGAATTTGAAAGAGAGAAGAGACAAATCTTTGGAGCAACTCACCGAACAAAAAGAAACTAGAGAGGATACTCTTTCTCTAAAAGAGAAGAGAGACAAAATAAATAATTAAATGATATTTTTTTAACTAAAATTGAAAATTCAATCAGAAAATCGCATGATACTATTGAAAATTCGAAGAGAATTTAAACTATGAGAATTGCTAAAAACAAGTAATGCATCTAGTGATTTTATGCCTTGCTCTTTTGTCTGGGAACAAATTTAAAGCAAAAACAAAAAGAACATGAACCACCAAAATAATTACTCCTTTATTGCGCCTAAAATTAAAGTAACCAAACAAGAGAAGAAGAGGAGAAAAAAAAAAGAAAAAAAGAATACAAATCGACGTTGATTTGACGAGTCACTCATACAATCGATATATAGTGATTTATTGACAAGCGAACATGTGAGAGATCCAGATTCAGAGGTTGAATCGTTATCGCTTGCTCTTCAGATCTACACTTCACTGCTCGTTCGTGGAAGAAGCGAAGCCATCACCACCAATCGTTTCAGGTTTGGATTCTTTCATCTTTCTCTCCGGATATATGAAAATCACGACCTCGTTTCTGTGAAGAACCGTATTCTTCGACATTGATGTTGGGTTTTAGAGTTGAGTTTTCTTCTTTCCTGTGTGATTTAGTTATTTTTCCTGATTTGGATTGAAGAAGAACACACCACCCGTGAATTTTAGTTGCTGAAGTTAGGGATTTGTATATTAAAACCAATTGTCAAAAAGTGATTGAATCCTTGTGTTTTTGTTTTGATTTTGAATGATTCAATTCATGTTTGGCTGATTTTTGTTACACTATGTGATTTGTCTCTTCAAGGATTCTTGAACTTCAACAAACAGAGCAACGAGCTTTTTTGTTGAAAGTGTTGATGATATCTCTGGCATTCAATCTAAGATGTCTGGTGGTAAAAATTACATACTCAAAGGAAGTGTATCACTTGCCTTGATTATCCTCATTCTTTTGGTGGTAATTCTTCTGGTTTCCGAGGAAAACCCGATACGTACTTCTCTCTTTGATGTCAAAAGTCAGTTTGTAGCTTCTTCTTCAGGTATTTATATGTTCTTTTCAGCTTTTAGTATTCTGTTTTTGCTTATAATGATTCAAAGATTTCAACTCTTAAGAAATGATAATCTGAGTTTGTGATACATTTTAGTTTCCTGTTCAGTTTGTAACTTTGCAAAGGGGAAATGGGTCAAAGACAAGAAGCGACCATTGTATTCTGGTTTTGAATGTAAACAGTGGTTATCAACCATGTGGTCCTGTAGAGTAATGGGCAGACCTGATTTCTCATTTGAGAATTACCGGTGGCAGCCAGAAGGTTGTAACATGCCACAGTTTGACAGATTCACCTTCTTGAAAAGGTACAGCAGTTTTTTCTCTGGCCGTAAATCTTGTCGAACTATCTGCCTCTCTTTGGTATACGCTCGATACTTTAAGTAGTCTGAGAAGTTTAAGCACTCTGTGATTTTCGAGTAATGAATATGATTGAACCATATATGGTCCTGTTTGTCATCAGTATTGCTTACTGTAGCGTTGCTTCTTTTTCTTTCTTTTTTTCTTAGAATGCAGAACAAGACGATAGCATTTATAGGAGACTCTTTAGGACGGCAACAATTTCAATCTCTGATGTGTATGGCCAGTGGTGGTGAAGAGAGCCCAGAGGTTCAAAACGTGGGATGGGAGTACGGTCTGGTGAAAGCTAAAGGAGCTATTCGTCCTGATGGTTGGGCTTATCGGTTCCCGACCACAAACACAACCATTTTGTATTATTGGTCGGCTAGTTTATCAGATTTGGTACCAATGAACAACACAGATCCACCTAGTCTAACTGCAATGCATTTGGACCGGCCACCAGCATTCATGAGAACCTACCTTCACCGTTTCGATGTATTGGTTCTTAACACAGGTCACCATTGGAACAGAGGTAAAATCGAAGGAAATCATTGGGTGATGCACGTCAATGGAACACGGGTCAAAGACGAATATCTCAAGGATATCAAAAACGCAAAGGATTTTACAATACACAGTGTTTCAAAGTGGCTCGATGCACAGCTTCCATTACATCCACGATTGAAAGCTTTCTTTAGAACCATTTCTCCGAGACATTTTAAAAACGGAGATTGGAATACAGGTGGAAACTGTAACAACACAGTCCCTTTGTCTAGAGGAAGCAAAATCACAGGTGATGATGGATCGATGGATCAAACAGTGGAGAGTGCTGTGAATGGAACAAGGATCAAAATTCTTGACATAACTGCACTCTCTGAGCTAAGAGATGAAGCTCATATCTCAGGATCCAAACTCAAACCAAGAAAACCGAAAAAAGTGAGTAATGTGACTTCAATTCCAACTATCAACGATTGCTTGCATTGGTGCTTACCTGGGATTCCAGATACTTGGAATGAACTTTTCATTGCCCAGATTTGAAGTATTTCAGCTTCATCACACAAAAATGGTAGTTCAGTGAATTGGATTTGTTGATTCTTTGTTTTAGAAAGGTTTTGTCTTTTTGTTACATTCTTTCTGCAGAATAACAGATAGAGCTTATAGTAACATTTTTAGACAGATACATTTACAGATGTATGATTCATATGTAATGGTTACATTCTGGTATTATACACGGAAAAACAATCATTTTTCTAAACCGAAACCGGTACGAGATCGAACAATTATAATTTGTAATTGGCTTTAAGGACCGGTTTACTGGAAGAGAAGAAGACTTTTGTATTTTTTTTTTGCGGGCCCCACTTAGGTATATTTCAAAAACGGAGATTTTTTTTTTCTTTTTTGCTTTCTATAGAAATGGCGAGTTTCGAGAAATTCGAGCCAATATTCGGAGAAGTCGTACCCGAACGTTCGGATTCGGGTTCGGGTCTTCTCCGGCGATGTCTCTTCCACGTCTACGCTTCCGATTTAAATAATTTAACTATCCATGTCACTGACTTCGTTTCCGGAGTCTGGACGACGACTCTCTCCGTTATGCAGCTAGACGATATGGTTTTTTTACTCTTCCTTCTCCTTTTTTGCTTAATCTTTCTTTTGTTTAAGTTTGGGTATTTCTGTGGATACTTAATCTCGATGATAATAAGGAAGATATCAATGGCTTGTTATTCGGATGACACTTCGATCTTAACACTTGATCTGATGAAACAGAGGGATACTGTGGGAATTGGTGGTTCGTGGTCTGAGTTCCTCGATTATACTGTTGCTTCCTTAAAATCCGATAATGTGAGGCTTTTTCTAGGAGAAAATCCATCTTCAAATGGTAGTTTCCTCACAATATGTCTTGACTTCTTTCATCATAATGAAAAAGCTTACATTGAATGCTCTAAATTGCTGTGTTGAGTATGATTTTGATAGCCTGTTCGAGGTTGTGTTTAATACTTTATATGCTTCACGACCTAAATTTCACAAAGCCTTTCATTATTTATCTTGGTATACTTAGTCGTGTTGTTTCTTGTTTTTATGTTTCATAATTTCATCACATATTGTTTTAGGTGTCGAGACTGCACGATTAGTTTCTCAAAAGGCCAAAGGAATGCCTCGCATAACAATTCGTTTAACAAAGATGGTGGACTCATCTGCTAGTGAGGCGATGGCTAATCTGTCTCTCGAGCTGTTCAGGGCATTCAAGAGCAAGCAGCATCTACAAGGTAAATAAATGTACTTCAATGTGGCAACTCTACTGTTCTTGTCATACCAAAAAAAAAACTCTACTGTTCTTGCAAATAAGACCAGACTGTCTTCATAGTGGTAGAGAAGTTCCCAAAGCAAAACAGTTATTTACACTCAAATGGCCATAAATGATAGATTTATGGGATCTTGGCTTCAGAATCTGGTTTCATTTAGAGTAAATACTGTCTGAATTGGAATTGATCTTAATTTGAATGTTTTTGCTCTTTTATCCTTATCTGTGCCAACAGGAGAAGTAAGCTCTTCAGCTGCAGCTACTGATGAAAAGTTATATTTGGTATGGAAGTTCTAAAGGTTTTCTTTCTAATCAACAGTTTTTGTACAGGCTACAATATTTTGTTCTTATACTCGTCGCAAATCTTGTTTGTATTGTGATCAGGATAAGAGGCATACGACCAATAACCACGTGGAACGATACTCCACTGGAAAACTAGATGTTATGGCTTCATCAACAGATAACTGGCAAGATGCTCCTGGTCAGTTCTGTTCTCTGTTCAACCACATTTAGTAATTTCATTCGAATTCGTTCCCTTATATGTAAACAGTAATCTATAGCATCACTGTTCTTTCCCTTGTGTTATATGGTTGCAGCTAAGCAATCTATCCTCGAAGCTAAAACAACAAAACCTGTTAAACGAGTACCTGCTCACCGGAGGTACACTCATATCATCTCCTCTCTAAATCTCATATCTTATATCCATTCAAATATGGATGATCTTGGTTTGAAACCTAGCTATGGCTTTTGCAGAACCCGTAAACGTGGTGCTCTTCTCCAGGATTCAGAGGAAGAGGTTGACTGATACGAACGGAACATAATCTTAAACAACACTTTAAATCCATCAGCAGCTCTTAGTAAACGCCTAGCGAGTTATCTTCTTGGTGATTTGATTTTGTATTATTAATATGTAAGGTTAATGTAGTTTCTTAGAGTACACATATTAGAAGCCATTTTTGGACGATGAAAAGGAAATAAATCAAAACCTGATCTTCCTTATTATCAATATTCACTATCATATTTGAGATAGACTTACCAGTTACCAGTTCAGACAAATACAAGTACAGTACAAGTACAGTTGTGTCTCAGAAATAAAGATTCTCCTCTTCCATGGATTCTCTGACTGCTTTTAATACCCATGGCTTAAGTTTCTTGGTGGTAACTATGATTCCCCTTTTGTGAGCAAGATATTTTCCTTTCGAGAAGTCCAGAGATTTCCCTGCAGCATCACACACTACACCTCCAGCTTCTGCACACAACACATTCCTTTATAATGTGCATTAATGCCAACAGTTCTCAACTTTGATAAAGGGTACTTTGTACCTGTGGCGATGATTGAACCAGCAGCATGGTCCCATATACATTCACGGTAACCTTTGAGAGTGAAACGCAAGTATATCTCTGCATCTCCTCGAGCCAAAGCTGCATACTTAGATTGGCTATCAATCCTTACAGGTAATGTTTTGATCCCAAGTTTCTGCTCTTACAGTAAACAGTTTTTTAGTAATATGAATCTCACTTGGTTATGGCCTAGTTTAGAGCTCAATCTAATACAAAAAGACAAGATGTTACCTTGGCAATGGTACTATGAATGGGAATTGGTTTATGATATGATTCTAAGAACTTGGCTTCTTCAAGATTTTCATTGTTACTCACTCGCACCTGTAAACACAGCTTTCACTTCTCGTCAACACTATCAAACAATTCAAGGTTTATTACATGGTTCAGCTTTGGATAAAAGAATGATACCTTCTGTGGTAATGAATCGCCTTTGAGCGGTTGCACGCAAGTCCCTGAGCCTGTTGTAGCAAAGAAAAGACAGCCAACATTTTCTTCGAAAGACTTATCTGTCTCACCAATCTCAGAAGCCAAAGGAAGATTCGGACAAGCCATGACACCAAGAACCACTTTGCCTTCCACTAGCAAAGCTAATGCCACAGCGTATTGCTCTCCTCTTACAAATCTAAACAAAAGCAGAGAAGTTCATTGATTAGGCTTTTGAAATGGGAGAAAGGTTAAAACATAGTGAAAGCAAACAGGTTACAGAGATTTGATTACCCTTTGGTTCCATCTATAGGATCAAGAACCCAGTGACAACCACTGCAACCACCTTCTGATTTACCACAGTCTATAGCATTCAACACATCGTCTGTGGATAGAGAGCTTGCAAACGATCCCTCAGAAGCTAGAGTATCCTTCACAAGCTTTGTAATACCTTCTAGAAACACTTCACTTCCTTTCTTCCTCAGATCTTCAGTTTCCTGTAAGATAAAAACCGATAAATCCTAATTTCCAAGTAACAATTACACTGTAAGACATCTGATAAACGAGTCTTTGAGTTATTGCACCTCTTCAGCTACTAATGACAGTATTTCGGGTTGGAGCTCTCTCTCCAATACAAGACTAACCACAGCTTGTGAGCCTGAAGAAATCATCCATAAATTAGACACTTACAGAAGCAAAACCTGAAACTTAAAATTTGATCAAGCAGTTACAAACCGTAATCAGCTGCAGTAACTGGACTTCTATCTGATTTTTTCCATACTTGAGATTGCAACAGAGTCTTCTGCACTTCCTGCAGATTCATTACATTATAAACTTTGTTTAGTTTCCAGTCTCTAGTCCTAACTTCAATATATGACTTGTTTAGTCTTTACCTGGCTAAGACGAGCAGCTAGAGAAACAGCTTTCTTTGCAGCAGCTAGCTCCTTCTCATAAGACATTGAAAAGCTTTTACAATAGCTTATACTAAACTGCTCTTATTGATCCGATTCACAGACTTTATATATATATATATATATATATGCAAAATTGTTTTCTATATAAAATTATACATATAAAGTTACGTGTATATATACTATCTTGATGATATTATAGTCTATATCAAGATGAAGTCACCATCGTTGATATGATATTACCGAGTCGTTTCGTGTGCGAGAGTTTGTGCAGACCTTCGTTCACGTAATGACAGAACAAATTGACAATAAGATAGACGTAAAATACACTCTTTATGTTATTGTAACGAATATGTAACTGGTTTTTGTCGTGATTCTTCATGTTGTGTTAAAAAAATTCGTAAGAAGACAAAGTATCATTGATTATAAAACATTTATCACACTAAACAAATTGGGAATATTTCACCTAATTAATCACTAATCTCTCTTTACATAATTTTATATTTATGTAAGAAATTTCGCAGAGGTTTCCACTCTAATATTAAAAAGTATCTTTTTATATACTTATTACAGAAAAAAGCTTTATCTTTTTCAATTGTGGGTCAATAGCTACGAATTCATTTTCATTTTCTCCCCAAGAATTTGTTAATTCCACAAATTATCCCAATAAATTTCAAAAATTAATACACAAACTAGATATATACCCACGCTATAGCATGAGATTTGATTATTTTTTCAACCGTGTTTATTTGGTTCCTAAATCGGTGTTGATATTTTGAATGTTATTTTAGAGGTCCAAAATCCGAACCAAAATTAAACTGAATTAGAGAAACCGAACCCAAAACGAACAGGACAAATTACCTTAATAGATCATAAATCCGTGTATTGAAAAACTAAACCTAAACTTGAACCCGAACCAAATCAAAAACAAATATTTTTAGAGTTTTTCCATTAAATCTCTTTTGATTTTGAATTTTTATATATAAATACTCGAATCCGAACTCGATCTATACCGGACCAAACTCTATCCAAACAATAAAAATATTTGGAAAAATCTTAAATCAAAATAAAGAAATACCGAATTAGATGAATCGAACTCGATAGAATACCAAAAAGGTATCCTAAATCTATATACCTGGAAAATCGAACCCAAACCAAATCAATAACTAAATTTGTAACTGATTTTTTTTAGCTTTTTAAATGTTTTTCATTAAATCTTTATTAATTTAGATTTTTTAAATAAATATCTATAACAAAACCTATTTCAAATCTATTTTTAAAAATTATTATGAACTATAGGTTAATTTTTATTCTAAACTTTATAATATGATCAAAATAAAGTGTCTCTTAATATATAAGAGTTTCTATTATTTAAGAATATATTTCAAAAGGGAATTAGTGTTATCTTATATATTAAACTTGTGTTTTGTTTGGTTTAATGTAAATAAAATACTGTGTGAAAAAACACAGGAAACAGAGTATACCCAAATACAACAGTATCAAGTATATTACAGTTACGTGTTAGTGAAGTTTCAGAGAAGCAGCTTTTTTTTCTTCCTCTTCTTCTTTAATGGATTCTTTTACTGCTATCAAAAGCCTTGGCAATAGTTTCTGTGTCGTAACGACAATTCCTCTCTTGTAATCAAGATACTTCCCTTTCGAAAAATCCAATGGATTACCTTCTGCATCAGTAACTTTTCCTCCAGCTTCTGAAAAATACAAGACAACATTTGATTCATCAACATTTGTGAAACAAGAGCTATGTCTGTAGATAAGAGCTTTACGAGTTTCTTTACCTGAAACAATGATTGAGCCAGCAGCGTGATTCCATATTGATTCAGGTCTTGCTTTGCGAGTAAACCTCAAGTAGACTTCTCCATCTCCTCTACATAAAGCTGCATACTTTGTCTGACTGTTGATTTTGATTGGAGATTCTTCTATTCCCAGTTTCTGTGATGTCTCAAGCAGAGTTAAACTCAGACAAAACAAGAAAATCATGTTTAGAGTATGTGAGGAAAATGTTCACCTTAGCAATGGTGTTATGGATTGGGACAGGTGTGTGATATGACTCGAAGAAACTCGCTTTTGCAGGATCATCAATGTTGCTTACCTCCACCTAATAGCACATTCAATATTCTCTTTGATGTAAAACAGATTGAGAAGATTTATAATAATGGATCCAAACAGAGAGGTTCTCAGTAATTTACCTTCACTGGAAGAGAGTCAACATTGAGAGATTGGACATAAGTCCCAGAGCCAACCGAACCATAGAAAAGGCAACCAACTTTTTCAGGTGAAGACTTAAGTGTGTTACCAGCAGTGGATGCTAAAGGAAGCTTAGGACAAGCCATTACACCAAGTACTACTTTGCCTTCCACCAACAATGCTAATCCTATTGCGTATTGTTCTCCTCTTATAAATCTACATATTGGGATACTCACTGTTTTAATATTGCAGATAACAAAACCAAGAAAACCGATCCTACAGTTCTGAGATGATTAAACAATAGTAACTAACTAAGTCTAAGCTGCATTAGTGACTATATATCAAGAACATATTTGAGTAAATAAGGACTGACCCTCTAGTGCCACCAATAGGATCCAAGACCCAATGACGACCTTTAGGACCTCCTTCTGATTTGCCAAGGTCTATAGCGTTGAGTACATCGTCCGAAGACAAAGTAGAAACCGCATATGATTCATCACTTGCAAGAGTATCTTTAACAAGCTCTGTAATACGTGCCAATACTGTTTCAGCAGCAATTTTCCTTAGCTCACCAGAATCCTAGATTACAGAAACAACATCATATGCAGAATCAGCTTAATCAATTCAAACAAAACCAGAACAATGGTTGAATTCGTTTATGTTTTCATGTTTGGTACCTCTTCAGCCACTAATGACACAGGTTCATTCTTCAGTTCCCTTTCCAGTACAAGACTAACCACCGCCTGAGAGCCTAAAAGAACAAAGAAAGAATCATATTTATTAGTGAGAATGATCACACATTTATAACCAAATTGAAACATTTTGCATTGAAATTGGAAGAAAAAGGTCAAAAAGAGAGCTAACCATAATCAGCTACAGTGACAGGACTATCATCTGATTTTGTCCAAACGTCAGTTACCAATAGAGATTTCCTCACTTCCTGGAAAAAGCAAACCAAAATCTCTTCTTTAAATCTGATTCAACTCTCATTTACTTACTCTTACAATCAAATAAACAAACAAACACAAGATTGTAAAAACTTAAAACCCAATCGAACACTGAAATCGCAGATACCAAAAAATGAAAGATTTCAGTCAAGACTATAAGATCGCCATTGTTAATACTTTTTGCATTTTTCATCAATCAAAGTTCACAGATTTCACATCCTTATCCCAAAAATCCTTATCTCGTTGACAATTTTAACCAGAAAAATCAACTCTCTTGTTTTTCCACAAAGAAAATTGACTTTCATGAACACTACACATCGCCAATGTCAACGAGCAAATATAAAAAGAATATCTAAATATCAAAACCAATCAATCAAAGATGATCGTGTGATCACGAAGAAGGAAACAAGTGATCGTACGTTGCTAAGACGAGCAGCTAGAGAAACAGCTTTCTTTGCAGCAGCGAGCATCTCATCATAAGACATTGAAAGGGTAAAAGAGAAAAAGAAGAGAAAAGACGAAGAAGAAGAAGAAGAAGACACAAATGAAGAGAAAGAATAAGAAGAAGAAATCTTTGGAGAATTGATTGATTTATATGATATAAACCAAAAACCTCTCGTACTCTGAAGCAACTTTTTTTCTTTTTTATTCAACAAACAACTTTATTTTATTTATTTATTTTTATCATAAATAATATTTGTTTATTAACTTTTTGGTATTTAAAAATATTAATGTTCACATCTCTACCGTTATGAAATAAGAAAAGTAGGCAAATTAGTTCCCTACCGTTTAGACATTGTTTTGTCATTCTATAGAATAATAATTTTTTAAAGAAAAAACAATACATTTAAATTTTCATATAGCATTAAATTGCCATATTTTTTATTTGAATTGATGTACAAATTTATTAATTTTATCTGCATATTGCAAATTAATTTTGTCCAGATAAGTTATAATCTGAAATCAATACAAGGATGAATTGGTCTTATACAAAGATATTTTCCTTACAAATAGATATTATTTATATGATATCTAGATATTTTCTTACTAGTATATGTAAGAGAATTTAGTCATAATGTTTTTTTTAGAGGTGAAGAACATACATCCAAATTACTTTCATATTAACAAAAAGTAGTACTTAATTATTATTTTTTATCAACAATTGGATCGATAATTTTGATTTATATAAATATATATATTGTCAACAATTAGATCGATAATTCCCGATCCATATTCAAATCATAAACTTTAAACATTTTTTTGCATAAAGTTATGCGATTATGTAAATTCGAGATCTAGTTTATTAGAGTTTTACTCTCTATGGTTTCAAATTGCAGTTCTGTTAAGATCAAACTTGTTTAACTCTATTTCTATATTTACAGTAGTTGAATATTGCTTATCATTGTCTAGCTGATTTTTAGGTTAATCTTTAGGGATGATTGATTTGATCCTTTGTATGTATCTATGTATTCTCATCAATGAAAGATAGAACAATTAATTCTCTGCAATCTTTTATGGTATCAGAGCCTGAAACAAATCTCACCAACATTTTTTGAAAAATTCGAATCCGAAAATCCATAGCGAACAACGACGAAGTGAACCCGACCCCGACTGCTCCACCAACGGAGGTATGAAGAACCATATCTCCCTATGACCTGACCTCTGCTAATAACCCTGGGGATGTAATTTCTCATCCCTTGCTTAAGGGAACGAACTACGTTGAATGGGCTTGTGGAATGAGAACTGCTCTCATGTCTCACAAAAAGTTTAGGTTTCTCGACGGAACCATTCCCAAGCCAAGTGATGATTTGCCTGATCTTGAAGATTGGAAAACAATTCATACGTTATTGGTCTCATGGATTAAGATGTTGATTGGTCCAGGCCTCTGATCAATGATCTCTCACTGTGATGTAGCAAAGGACTTGTGGGATCATCTGAAGAAAAGATTTTCTGTAATCAATGGTGCAAAGATTCAGCAAATCAAATCAGAACTGGCGTGTTGTAAACAAAGAGGACTAGCGATTGAAGCTTATAATGGGAAGCTGGTCCAAATTTGGGATAGTCTTGCTGCAAGTCATCCTTTGAGAACGTGTAAGTGTGGAGGATGCACTTCTGATGTTGGTGCTCTTCAAGAATCTGATCGTGAAGATGACAAGGTGCACCAATTTGTGTTTGGGCTTGATGATCAGTATATAACTATACTGTTCGCTCAAACATTGTTTCAAGGGTACCAATGCAATCTCTTGAAGAAGTCTATAACTTGGTGAGACAATAGGAGGATATGCGCCTTGGTACTGAAGAAAAGCCTGAAGCAATGGCCTTCGCTGTTTAGACTTAGTCTCGACCTCGTAATGAAGAGTACAAAAACGTACTGTGCAAGCATTGTAATCGATATAGTCATCCTTCGGACAACATTTATGCCGTTATTGGTTACCTTGAATGGTGGAGAGATAGACCACGGACACGATCAGTCTCAAGCAGGGGAAGAGGGGGCGGTTCCTCCACTGGACGTGGCAGAGGTCAACAGCAATTTGGTAATCATGTCTATGCACTACAGGTTGACAATCAAGTTGTTGCCAATCATGTGGTAACTGATGCTGATCGTGATGGGATTAATTTGACGGATCAGCAATGGAAAACGATCAAACGCATTCTGAATGCTTCTGGAAAAGAAACAATGACGGAGAAAGTTTCTGGTAAGTTCTCTTCAGTTCCTTGGGTTATGGATACGGTGTTTCGCACCACATGACTGGAAGGTTAGAATTGTTGTCTAATCTTCGCGAAATGGATCCTGTTTTGGTGACTATGGCTGATGGTACAAATCAAGTATCTCGAACTGAAGGAACAGTGCAACTTGGAAAATTGGTTCTTAAGTCTGTTTACTATGTGAAGGAATTAAAGTCGGACCTGATATCTCTAGGGCAGTTGACCGATGATACCAAGTTTGTAATGCAGTTGGCTAATCAGTTTATTGTGGTACAAGACCTCATTTTGAAGATGGTGATTGGAATTGGTAAGAGAGCTGGTGGAACATATTTTTTCTGCAAAGTGGAGGATGCAGGAGTTATGAACGTAGTGGATAATAAAACTTTTGAATTATGGCACAAGAGAATGGGTCATCCATCTCCAAAGATTGTAGGGTTTTGCCTAGTATTTCTAGTTCAATTTTATCAGAAAGTTTGAATAAAGACTGTGATGTATGCTTTAGAGCAAAGCAAACCAGACATTCGTTTCCAATCAGTTTGAATAAAAAACAAAAAATTTTGAACTTGTTCACATCGATATCTGGGGTCCTTATAGGACTACTTCTCATTGTGGTTCTCGGTTTTTCTTGACAGTTGTTGATGATTACTCTAGAGGGGTTTGGATTTATCTTATGAAAGACAAAGGCGAAACAACAAAGTGTCTCAAAGAATTTTTTGCGCTAACTGAAAGACAATTCCAGTCACCAATTTGTGTCATCCGAAGTGATAACGGTTCAGAACTTCTCTCTCAAGACCTTCTTTCGAGAAAATGGAGTAATACATGAAACTTCTTGTGTTGGTACACCTCAACAAAATGGTAGAGTTGAGAGAAAACACAAACACATCTTGAATATTGCGAGAGCTCTTCGTTTTCAATCTAATCTTCCAATTCAATTTTGGGGAGAGTGTGTTTTGACAGTAGGATATTTAATAAATCGAACACCAAGCTTGGTGCTCAAGAACAAGACTCCATTCGAAATTATGTTTAACAAAGCTCCGACATACGATCACATCTAGGTATTTGGCAGCTTGTGTTATGCACATAATCAGAACAGACATGGTGATAAATTTTCTTCTAGAAATCGTCGGTGTGCATTCATGGGCTATCCTCATCGGAAAAAGGGGTGGAGAGTATATGACTTGAAGAAACATGAATTCTTTGTGTTTAGGGATGTTGTTTTCTTAGAAAAAAATTTCCATTTGCACTTGAAACTACAACACCTCTCGATGATGATGATCAAGATGGTCAAATATTGTGGGCTCCAATTTCAGAAGGTGTTCATGATACAGAACCAGCTGCTGTTTTCAAACATGGAAGTACAAGCACTTCACCATCAAAATCAACCATAATACCTCCAACGGTACCTCCAACGGTATCTCCACCGCCTGCTGAAACTCAAACTGTAGCTGCAACAAATGAACCAGAACCTGCACCTGCAGCAAATGAACCTGAACCTACACCTGCAGCAAATGAACCTGAACCTGCAGCTTGTGAAATCACACCTGCAGTTGATGATCCACCACCTGCAACTCTTGGACGAGGGTTAAGAAAGAAAACTGCTCTTGTAACATTAAAGAATTATATTGTCAACAAAGTAAGCAGCTCCAAAGCCAAATAGAACAGTGTGCTTATCATCTCTCTGCAACGGACACGACAGAATGATTCTCAGCTCAGTATACTGCATACATTTATGCTGTGACTTCCGCTGTTGAGCCTAGGTCTTTCAAAAAAGATATGAAAGATGACAAATGGAAGGCTGCAGTTGGTACAGAATATGGAGCTTTAGAGGCGAATGAAACTTGTACCATCGAAGATATTCCTGAAGGGAAAAAGGCTATTGGTAGCCAATGGATTTTCAAAATAAAGTTTAGATATGATGGAACCATTGAAAGACACAAGGCACGACTTGTAGCAGTGGGTAATAAGCAAATAGAAGGAGAGGACTATGGAGAAATATTCTCTCTGGTTGCAAAAATGGGAACTGTTCGAATATTGTTGGATGTAGCTGCTAAACGGGGCTTGGGATATTCATCAAATGGACGTCCATAATGCCTTTTTACATGGTGAATTAGAAGAAAAATTATACATGAGAATACCTCCTGGGTTTCAGTCAAGCGACATCAATAAGGTGTGTAGACTTCGTAAATCAATATATGGGTTAAAACAGGTTCCACGGTGTTGGTTTGCAAAGCTCTCCACCGCATTTACCGAATATGGTTTTACTTACTCCTTAGCTGATTACTCGTTGTTTACTTTACATTAAGGAGATGTGTGGATTCAAATCCAAGTATATGTTGATGATCTTGTTATCACTGGTAGTAACAAAGAGGCGACACAAGATTTCAAAAACTACTTGGCGTCATGTTTTCACATGAAAGACTTGGGACCACTTAAATACTTTCTGGGAATAGAGATTGCAAGGAATGAATCAGGTTTATATCTTTGTAAAAGAAAGTATGTTTTAGATATAATTTATGAAACATGTTTACTGGGAGCCAAACCTGCAGCTTTTCCAATTGAGCAAAACAACACATTGGCGATTTCGAAGTTGAATTTATTATTAGATCCGTCTCCTTACCGTTGGCTGCTAGAGAGACTCATTTATTTGGGTGTCACCAGACCTGATCTTGCTTATGCAGTGCACACACTGGCCCAATTCATGCAATCACCATGGCAAGATCATTAGTTAGCTGCTTTACGTGTGGTCAGATATTTGAAATCAGACCATAGACAAGGGATTTTACTTTGTGCATATGGTGATTTCACCATTACTGGTTTGTGCGATGCTGATTGGGCAAGTTTTCCAGTCACACGAAAGTCATTAACGGGTTATTTTGTTCAATTTGGAGGTTCTCCAATCTCTTGGAAAACTCGCAAGCAGAAGACTGTCAGTCGTAACTCGGCTGAAGTCGAGTATAGAGCTATAGCAATGCTAGTTCAAGAACTCATTTGGATCAAGCGTATGCTAAATAATCTTGGTGTTTTTCACAAAAAGTCGATGGGGGTTTATTGTGACAGCAAATCAGCCATCTACATAGCTACAAATCTAGTGTTTCATGAGAGGACAAAGCATATCGAACTGGATTGTCAGTTTGTTCGTAATGAGGTTCTCTCCAAGAACATTTGTCTTAAACATGTCACATCTCAGACTCATGGCCGATATACTTACAAAACCAATTGGACGGGATGGCTCTCTGAGGTTCAAAAGCAAATTAGGCATACATAACTTGTATGCTCCAACTTGAGGGGGAGGGGGGTATTAGAGTTTTACTCTCTATAATTTTAAATTGCAGTTTCGTTACGGTCAAACTTATTTAACTATGTTTCTATATTTACAGTAGTTGAATATTGTTTATCATTATATAGCTGATTTTTAGGCTAATCTTTAGGGATGATTGATTCGATCCTTTGTATATGTATCTCTGTATTCTCATCGATGAAAGATATACCAATTCATTCTCTGCAATCTTTTATAGTTACTTTTTAGTTACATATATTACCAAATTTTGGCTATGTTGTATTATTTTAGTTCAACCTTTTTGAATTTGAGACATGCTTTTTTTTATTTTTGAATTTGAGACATCCTTTTATTTCAAAGAAGTTATGTTGTTTCCTTTTTATTGAAAGAACGATAAGAGAATAAGTTCTTCTTTAGTTTCTAATATTATTATATGAAATTAATAATTAGAGATATTGTGTAATCAATTAAGGATATTGCAAATTGCTTTTAAGATATTGTAAATGACGTGTGTGGCCGGGTCTCGTTAATAAGATTATGGGTTTGGTCCATACGACCATACCTTATGGAAAAAAAAAAACGAAGAATATTGCGTCTAGGAGATTTGTATTCGTCCATTTATTTATAAAGTTTTGACTAGACGGAAGAACACGATTACTTTTATCATGTGTCTCGACGAATCCTTCATCGTGAATGGGCATTATTTGGAATCAAATCTCTTTCTTTCCAATTAAAAGTCACAAAAGAATATGTTAGTTAGAAAATAAGAATTTATACCATAGTATTAATTTATGGAAAGATTCTGCTTAAAGCGCTAACTTCGATATGACAATTAAAAAAAACCCAGCCTACTCTAGACACGTTGAGCTAGTTTACTATTACTTTTAAAAACCTATTTTTGGGCCTATACTGGCTCTCTTCAGCCCATTATGGTTGGCCCAAAAGAGATTCAAGTTTATTTGATTTTAGAAAATGGAAGTGACTCGACACTTTTGTGTATGTTAAAACAACAGTTACAAGGGAAGAAACAGGAGGGAGTAGAAAGAATCAGAGAGCTGAAGCTTTCTCTTGCTCAGCTATGGATTCACGAACTGCTTTTAAAAGCTGAGGCATTAGCTTCTCATTAGTAACGATAATGCCTGTGTCCAAATCAAGATACTTCCCTTTCGAGAAATCTAGTGGTTTTCCAGCTGCATCTGTCACAATTCCACCTGCCTCTGTGCACAAAACATACCAAAATCCAATCTTGCATTCAGTATCAAATCACCTTTTGCTTATTGGTTTTGTAGAATGAGATCCATAAAGAGAAAACTTTATGTTACCTGTAACAACTATAGCACCAGCGACATGGTCCCAAATCTTTTCCCGGTATCCTTTATGTGGGAACCGTAAGTATATAGCTCCATCTCCTCTAGATAAAGCTCCATATTTAGCCTGGCTATCGATACGGACAGGTGGAGCTTTGACACCAAGTTTCTGTACATAAAAAGAGAGAACATGATCAAATGGATGCTCAATTAGTTAAGTTATTTGTCGAATCACATGTAAGGAGAGAGAGAAGCAATTTACATTGGCAATGGAGCTGGATAAATCGTGAAGAGAGTGGGCTCCTTCAAATGACTCAAAGAACGATGCTTCTTCAGGATTTTCAACACTAGAAACTTGTACTTTGACAGGAGAAGATTTCGAATCTAGGAGCTGCATATATGTCCCTGAACCAAGAGTAGCAAAAAAGAGGCATCCGATTTCGTTGGAAGAAGAGTTCTTGCTGTTGCTTCCTGATATGGATGCTAATGGCAAGTTTGGACAAGCAAGCACACCTAAAACTACTTTCCCTTCTTCGAGCAATCCTAGTGCTACTGCATATTGATCTCCCCTCAAAAATCTAGAATCGCCCAACAAGATCAATCAGTTCACCATTTTGGTTTTGAAACAAGAAGGTTTAATTGTGGTAGATAGATAGAAAATTTACCCTTTAGTGCCATCAATAGGATCCAAGACCCAATGTCGACCATTTGGACCACCTTCAGATGTACCACAGTCAATGGCTCTGAGTAAATCATCTGTGGACAAAGTTGAACCACCAAACGATTCCTCGGTAGCCAAAGTGTCATTCACGAGTTTCGTAATGCGCTCAAGAGTATCCTGAGAACCGTCCTTGCGTAGATCCCCTGAGTCCTATATTGATCATTATAAGACAATGTGAGTCCTAAAACATAAAGTCAAGATAAGTAAGTTTAATGAGAGACAATAAACAAAGTGTAACTAAGCGGTTCACCTCTTCTGCCACCAATGATAAGGGTTCAGAACTGAGTTCTTTTTCTAAGACTAAACTAACAGCTGCTTGTGAACCTGAAATCCATCAACGACAGAGGTTATAAGCGTGGATACGTAGACCAATGCATAATCATTGCAATGTGAGCACAATTCATAAGGACAGTTATAAACTAACCATAATCAGCAACGGTCACTGGACTTTTATCAGATTTTGACTGAACATCTGATTGCAACAGTGCCTTTTGAACTTTCTGAAGCAAACCAAAAAGAACAATGACAGAATTTGTTAAAGAAAACTTGAATCAAAGATTCACACGATCCTAATATGTAGAGAATCAGTGTTTTACAAAACGAGAATTAATAAAAAAAAAAAGTGAATCATTACACAAAATTACTAGAATCAGATGCAATACCACAATAAAAACTTGAACGAAATTAGGAAGATTACAAAATGGGATTTCTAAATACTCAAATTTTAGAATCTGGGTCATGATTAAATAGGGAGAAAAGCTGTAAAAGACGAAAAACCCTAACCTGACAAAGACGAGCTGCGAGTGAAGCAGCTTTCTTAGCAGCATCAAGCTCTTTCTCATAAGCCATTGATGAAACTATTCTGAGAGTAACAGATGAAGAAGAAGAAGAAGGCTTGCTTCGTAGACGATTTGATGAATCTCTGGGTCTCGAAATTGCTTTTACTGCTGCAAAGGATTGAAGCGGAACCTTCGCTGTTCGAAAACAATTTATAGACATCTTTCGTCTTTACAAGAAGATAAATGTCTTCACAATTTTCTGATTGCAAACACAATTATTATTACTTTAATTAATTACACATTAACCGTTGTATTTATATGTTCTCCAAAATTTGACCCCATAATTTGTTTTGTTCTGTTAATTTAGAGGTCCATGTAGCAAAGCTGAAAAGAATAAGAACTAATGTTGGAAATTATAAGAATCGAAGCTTTTAGATTGGTAGCTGAGTTTCTGCTAATGACTTATCGCACGTGGATGTTGTGGTTATTACAAACTGAGTTTATAGGTAGTGAAGAAACAAAAGAGGCTTCTTGTTGTTGAGTTTAAAGCCCAGATAAACAATGTTTCTAGAAGAAGAGTATTATTGAGTTTTGATGGAGTCAAAGGCCCAAATCTTTGTCTGAAGATAAACTACGGCTTTGCCTCGTTGTCCACATGAATTTTGTGGAGATTTTGGTCTTAGTCTTGGTCTTTTGGGTTTTGGATAAATCATTAATGACCAAAACTGTTCTATATTGATTGCGTACAAGAGATCTATATACGTTTCTTAATTATTTGCCGGCGCAAATAAAGGGTCACGTTCCACTAACTTTTAAGATTCAACAAAAGTATTTTGTATTTTTCTTCAATATTCTTCTCTTCTGTGTCATCTTTTTAACTATCTTCTGTAAGAAGATAATCACCTGAAAGAAAGTTTTTCTTTGGGCTTGCAAAACGATTCTGATTGATTACAGGTTTGATTTACTTCTTCACAAAAGACAGAAATTTGGAGGTTCTTAAGCTGCAGAGGTTTTTCAATGAATAGATGCAATAAACATAATCAGCAACCTTCATATATTGCTGATAATTTCAACAGCTTGGATCAGGTCTCATAAATATCACCAACTGTTTCTTAATATCTTGTTCTGTGTTTACATCATTTGTGTGTTTATAACTAATGAGTTTATGGTCTTGTGTGGACTTGGTTATGTTAGGTGATAAGTTCTCTGAGAGAAGCTGGACTTGAATCTTCAAATTTGATATTAGGAATTGACTTCACCAAGAGCAATGAGTGGACAGGTACCTTGATTTTAAGAATATGATTCATATTCTTGTGAAACGATTCGATGGTTTTAGTTAATGTTCTCAATCTCGTTGCAGGAAGATATTCATTCAATAGAAAAAGCCTTCATGCGATTGGTAAAAGACAGAATCCATATGAGCAAGCAATATCAATAATTGGTCGAACTTTGTCTCCTTTTGATGAAGATGATCTGATACCTTGTTTTGGTTTTGGTGATGGTTAGTTTCTTAATTCGGTGCTCTCAAGATGAAGAAGATTAACAACATGATCTGATACCTTTTTCTGTTTTCTACTTCTTCCTGCAGCAACAACTCGAGATCAATATGTATTCAGCTTTTATCCCGAGAACAAAAGCTGCAACGGATTGGAAAACGCACTTAAAAGATATAGAGAGATTGTTCCACATTTGAAGCTGTCTGGTATTTGTGACTACAAACTTTACAAATAGGAACAGTTTTGTCTCTCTCTCTTGTCTTAAAGATTGATCGGTTTTCCAATGTATTCTTCTCTCACAGGTCCTACTTCGTTTGCCCCCGTTATTGATGCAGCCATCGACATAGTTGAGCAGAACAATATGCAATATCATGTTCTTGTCATTATAGCAGATGGTCAGGTCACAAGGAATCCAGATGTGCCACTTGGTCGGTGTAGTCCACAGGAAGAAGCTACTATGAACTCTATAATGGCAGCTAGGTAAGTTATATTATATAATAAGCTCATATTTATGATCATAATTTCATACTAACGATGTTTGATATGAATTTACAGTCATTACCCATTGTCGATCATCTTGGTTGGAGTTGGAGATGGACCTTGGGACACAATGAAACATTTTGATGACAATATCCCTCACCGGGAATTCGATAACTTCCAGGTAATCTAATTAAACCTGGAATATAGCAATTGCATCTTTTGTCCGGATAAAATGATTTCTGAAAAGCCCTGTTTCATTCAACAGTTTGTGAACTTTACAAAGATAATGTCAGAGCACAAAGATTCAGCTAAGAAGGAGGCTGCTTTTGCACTTGCAGCTCTCATGGAGATCCCTTTTCAATACAAAGCCACATTAAGTCTCGAGTAAGTGAAGTACAGTTTGCACCTTTGGAACTTTCTGTTCACTGTTTTATAGTATCGTTGCATTAGATTCTTGAATAGTTACCAACCAAATCAACCTTTGATTGTATTTGTGAACAGTAGAAAACCGTTGCGCGGTTCCCATCTGCATCACAAGCCACTCCCACCACCACCGGAGGTCATAGAGCGTGACAATGCTGTTAAATTAGTGCCAAATCCAATGACAGAAACCGCAGAGAAAAGTGACAGAACAGCTTCTGTGACTGCACCGGTAAATTCTATCTGTTCCTTTTAACAGCCTTGTTATGCTTTTGTTAATGAGTACCCTTAGTTCCTCTGATACTAAGATTTACATTCCTTTTGTTAAGGTATGCCCAATTTGCTTGACAAATCCAAAGGACATGGCTTTTAACTGCGGTCACACGGTAAGTGAAAGTAAACTCTTGCTTGTTATATGAATTGTGATGCTTCTAGATCAGTTTCGTGACATTTTTGTTTTTTCTATTTCATATGAAGACGTGCAAGGATTGTGGCGTGGTTGTCTCGACATGTCCAATGTGCAGAGAACCTATAACAACTAGGATAAGGCTGTACATTTGACTCTGGGACAACTCGAGGACGTTAGAGATGGGGCAAAAACAAATTGGTTAAGCAATTAAGATTCATGTTTATGCTTTGTGTAGCATATTGTACAGTCCATTAGGATAATAATATTACCTAAAATCATGAGCTGTAGTTTGTAATTTTGTATGTATTGCAGTGGCAGTGAGGCTTAATGAATACCTGAAAGCCATAGCTAGAAGGGTTCTCTTTCTGTATTAATCAAAAGCTACGTACAAAGAAGCAGCATCCCAAAGCCGATCAATTGAGACCTACAAGTACTAAATCAAACGAAACATTTAACATCAAAGAAACCTATGGAAAACAAAGAGCTACGAACAACTTTAAATACTCAGAGGATCACTCTTGGAATCAAAATAAAAATACAAAATAAATTAAACATTTAGAAGCTCCAACGGTCGAGTTGTTCCTTGGCCGCAGCCATGTCTTTTTGTGCTTTCATTCTCCGGTAAAATATTGGACAATCTCGACTGTTATCACCAATAAAAAGAAGTTGGATCAAAACATATTACATATTGAAAGGAAAATGTCTGTAACCCATTTAATGAAATAGAAAATATAGGCACCTGGTGCATAAAACATCTTGGTGAAGAGAGCCTTGGCACTCCTGGCATTGTGTCCATAGCTTTCCAAACACCTCTTCTAGGTCTGACACTGAATTCAAACAAAATTTTCATACATTACTCACATATCAGTAAGTCTACAGAAACAGGGGAAAAAAACAGTAGCATACCTTGAGACACGTTTTTGCAATATAACTCGGCTTCTCTTCCCTTGCAACTTGAGCACAGTGTTCCCTTACTGGTTGAAGTTAAAACAAAAATTGATCAGCAGATCCATATATGGAACCAGAAAAGCAGGATTACAGGAACAAATATTTAAATGATAAGGAACTTTGAAGACACAGAAAAAAAAGTATAGATTAGGAACCCAGAATCAAGTAGTACTTGCAGGATCCTAATATTATTCGAAAATGAAGATGAACAATACATAGGAAAGTAACCACAAAGTACCTAATCGGAACTTTGCAACCAACACAGCTTAGTTGTTTCTTGGCAAATTTCATTATGCCGCTGTTTGAAGGAGTACTGATTGATATTGACCTTGTGTGACTTCCATGGAGAAGTTCCCTGCTAGCATTTTTCAACACTGGCTCAAAAATCCTAAGAAGCGGCTGAAAGAAACATCTGTTTAACTTCCAACTCCCAGAAAGAATAGATAATAAACTTATAGACAAGGCCCACTTTGAACTAACCTTGCTAATCTGATTCTCCAAGTAGTAATTTGGGTCTATAGGGATGTTGTTCTGTAGCACATATATTGGATCTTCTGACCGTTCATAAGCCTATTTGACATCAAAATGAAATAAGCACGGTAGAAGAGAAAGACATCTTATGGAAAAAATAAAATAAGGTTGACATGAAACTTACCTTGGCACCTTTAGCAGCTTTTATGATAACATACGGTACTCGATCCCCTACATTTGGCGCTGTAGCAGCATCCCTCTGTCACATGTGACATCAGACACCATGAAACAGATCTCAGTTTCATAACAAACTCTGTATGGTATCATATATTCACCGGAAGAATGCATGAATTACGAAAAATCCCGCACTTGTGCAGCTCATAAATGACGACCAAAGAATCACATGTATATTATACAAGCCAAAAAATAATATCTAAATGCTTTAGAGTTTCAGTTATCAGTCTGAAGATGTTCATGCACTGCTGAAACTAATAGAGAAAGAGGAATGAACACAATTTGTACGTGTTTCTTGACTAACAGAAACGGTCAAGAGTTATTATCATGTGACCAAATGCTTAATCGTGCAAGTGATAGATAAAAGAAGATAAAGAATACGACAAACCTTACGCATGCGTTCAGCTAGTTCACCATGAGCTGATTTAACTTCATAATCATCTCCTGTTTTTGTTAGACCCTATGATTTGAGAAACACATCGGTAGCATTATAGTTTGATTTTGTTTCAGATTTCACAGATCGCTTAAATCATGATCATAGAATTTTAAAGGATACAAAGAAATCAAGCAAAACATATTACCTTAGTGATCACTAAAAGTGATAAGTCAATACGGTTCATGAGAAGATCCGAAATGATATTCTTAACATACTCAGCTGCACCTGGAACATCTCTATCAACGAGTATTTTGTGAAGACTCTCAGTCACAAGGTTCTTAACCAGTAAACAATTATCCCTTCGTACTGTCTCAATTCCTGCCAGAGTCATTTATATTTTTATTTAGTAAGAAAATGAAAAAGATAGAAGCTGTGGAATTATGAGGATTTACCTTTGGTGTCCATCTTGTCAAACTTTTGAGGATTTGTCCACAGCAAACCAGCGTATCTCTTCTTGTTAATCAGCAAATATGGAAAATAGACCTTCTCAAACTCCAATTTGATGGGCTTATGACATTGAACACAATCAAGAAACAGAGAGCGATTAAACCAGTTGTAATTTGTTTTCACGAAATCACGTAATCTTGCACATCTAACCCCATGGAGTAGGGAGAAATTTAAGATGTGCTCCTACCATAATAAATCACTCACTTTAGTAAAAGCTTGGCTAATATGCTCGGCAGCTTCCCTTCCCAAGTTCATTGCAGCTTCTATATCTGATACTCCAAATTGCACCATGACTGAATCCGTGTCTCCATAAATGACCTAATACATCATTGTAAGTAAATTATAGGAATCTAAGAGCAAACTTATGCTTCACTCCGTGTTTTCAGTACAACTGAATGATAAATTGAAAATGTACCTCTGCATTGTATTCATACCCTCCCAATGTTGTGTATTTCTCTTCCACAAGTTTCTTCGTTTGTTCAATCATCTGACGACCTTCAAAAAGATACTAATCCATCAGAATAAACATAAAAGGTACGTGTCTAGAAAACTTGCAGTACTCACAAATGAAATACCATAGCTAGTTACACTTGAGGATATTTCTAAGCATGGTAACTGCCCATTAGTGGCTCCCGTAAACCCATAGACAGAATTTGCACTGATCTGAGACAGCAATAGGAAATAAAGTAAGAGGACAATTCACAAGGAAAATATAGTATATGATTTTCTGAACATTCTGATCATTTTTCTGAATGACCATGTCAATAAAATGGCAATAATAAAATTCACCTTTAATGCCAACTGTCTACCATCTAAAACAGCCCTTTCAAATGGATCCTTAGCCTCCTGAATTAGACAATACCAGTTTCAGTAGCAGTATTATAGGTTGTATACAGATATGCACATACTGCTAGAGTTTTTTCCAAATCAAACGTTCAGTTACCTTTAAATCTGCTTTTGCTCTTTTACGGGCAGTAATAAGCTCTTCAAGAATTTCCGGAAGTATACCCTGAAATAAATTATTTGTTATAAACTGCTGTATTCCTTGAAATGATTACTTGGTTCTATTTCCTGGAAAAAAATATTCAACAGAATTCGAAGTACTTGAGGATAATAAATCCAACTAAAAACGACAACCTTTTGCAAACTTTGCTTAACATATGTTTCCCCTGAAGGAGTTCTATTGATATGTTCAGGTGGAAGATTCAGTTTGCGTACATCTTCAGGTGTCACCTGCAAAGACAGGAACATGGAAACAATGCTCCAAAATCCATAAGGTGTATAAACAATATCTGTAAACATAAACATAACTTAAAAACAAAATTTAAAAAAATTACCAAGGTGCAGTAGCACAGATTATATGCCATCATAATTGATGGGTAGAGTGACGCAAAATCCAAAGTTGCAATTGGCTTTTCATAGAAACCTGTTCTTGCTTCCAAAACCTGATTATCATTGGAAACATCCAAAACAACATACATGTCTGAATAGTGGAACTAAGTGTCTGAATAGTGGAACTAATATAAATGAGGGCGGAAAGAGCTGTTAGACGTAAATCACCAACTTACAGTTGCACCTTCATAAGTTCCTTGTTCGGACCCTGACTGTTTAGCATTCGGAAGAACCAGATTCTTCTGTTTAGCTTTCCTAAGAAGTTGAGATAGAACCTAAAAGAATGTTGCGACACAAGATATCATCCACCTCAATAAAATGAAGCATTTATCCAAAAACTATTAGTTAAGAACTACCTTGATACTCTGTCCTCTAGCAAGAAGAAATGATATAGGGACACCAGTTACACGAGCCATTTCAATATAATTGTATATAAACATCAATTTGTCCAGAAGCCTCTGAGGGAGATATGCATCCTGTAATAGCAATGAGGATCGTGGTCAAGTTGTACTTTCCCTTAAGATATTAACAGCCATAGAGCAAAAGCATATTTCTGATGAACTATGAAACACAAATGAGGTTATTATAGTAAATTATCCAGATGTTAACTTATAGTGTCTGAACATACTTCTATTAAAACACGTTCCATGTGTCACTCTTATCGCCAACTACTACCAAAAGTCCTACGAACCTACCTCACACCCAGCATGCTCAAAACTCATGAATAGTGACAGGTGCAACCAATATGAATCCAAAGAGCATCAGGAAGGTTCAGGATTAATAGGGCTTCTCACAATGTCATTATCTACAAGGAGGTTTCTCTAGCTACACATACACAAACATATGCAGAGATAACAAAAAAATTCCTTAACAAACACATCATTGTTCATTTACATTAGAAAGGGTGGGACACATGACAACATGCAATAGGACCTCTAGCTAACAAGCCTCATAGCTAGTTCGAAGATCTTAAAGTTATCTAATAACAGGCTATGCATCAAAACAGGATCAGTAGTACTCCAGAATAAACAAAAGAGGGTACCTTCAAACAATAAACAGCAAGACGCCTCCTGGTTTCCGCATTGCCATTCTGGAGATCGGTTATTATAGAATGGTGGACATCCTCTTTCTGAAGAAGACAATCAGGTTAACTCTAAAGTAAAATAGAAAGAACCTAAAATTCTATGCATAATTACTCGGATTCACTTCACCTGTTCAGAAAGAAAGTGAGCTGACACAGAATTCAGCGAATAAGAACTTAATTTGTAGTCTCTATGTATTGCCTACAATAATAATAGACAAATTAGGTTGATGTCTTTGCAATGAACAATAAACAAACAATCCAAGAATGACTCAACGAAGAAGAAATTGTGAAGGGCAGAAACCTGAATAAGGTCAAACTGAAATCGTCCTTCAATTGTGGTCTCTTTACTTTCCCTTATTCCTTGTTGTCTGAAAAATGGAACGTATTATTATGGGAGGCAATATTATTTTAAGATGCGGGAGTAGAGAACTCATAAGCCACCAGAAAATGAAGCATAACAAAAATTTAAGGAGAAAGTAATGCAGTGTGCAACAATTATTTCCTACATCACCTTGATGAAAATGTTGAGTCCCTGACCCGGACCCTACTGTTCTTTACTCGACCAAGAAGAGGAAAGTCCTCTATTCCCAACGTCGCAGCTCTCTATGAATCAGAAAATAGAATATTTTCTAGGTAAAATATCCGTCACATATATATGTGCCCTACAGTGCAGCAGCAGAGCATAGAAAAATAATACATAAAGAATGCTATCTGAATGAAAAGCAGGCTTCCATAAGCCAGAGGTGATAATGATCTGCCATTGAAAGTAAAAATTAATGTTCACGTACCTCAATCAGATAAGGCAAATCGAATTTGCAGATGTTATAACCAATGATGATATCAGGATCGGCATCACGAATCAAATCCTGCAGCCAATACACCGTACGTATCAGCAGAAAACATGTTTTACCGAGCGCACCAGAAATTTGTAGTGGCAACATTAAGTTTACTAAATCCTTCACCGAGTCGTCCCGAATATAATATAGGGTAAACTGTGAAGACGCTTACTTTTGCAATTTGAGGTGCTAAAACACAGATGAAGGTAATATAATGCACATATTACAATGTAAGAAGATAGGAGGCAAAAAACAGTACCCTCCAAGCTAGTAAGACCTCTCTTTCTGTTTCAAAAGACATGACATCTACGCCTACAATTGGAGCACATGACTTAAGAGTCATGACATTGCGTACAAATGGTTGATCCTCTCCCTGTAGGGTGACAAGGTTTGCTATCTACCAAAGCAATGAGGATGTCGTTACAAGAGGGATGACAACAAAGGCAACATATAGGGTTATCAATATATATATATATATATATGTATTATATATATAACAAGAAAAGCAACTAACCTGGATAACAGGATCATGCTTAGACTCTGGAAAGTGTCCTTTACGACCTGCGCACTCGATGTCGAAACTTAGTACACGGAATGGAGCCAATTTTGAGTATTCGCCTTCTGCAGCATGACTGATTAAATCTGAGTACCTAAAACCCACGTTAAGGAAAGTAATGACATAAAATAGAATATGTTACTAGATAAACATATTCTTGCTTCGGAACAGAAATTCAGAGATCTTAGGTGAGGATACAGGCAATGAAACTCCAATTGGCAGTATGACAAAGTTCTAGCATTCTTCTTATATTTCCCAGCAGGTACCTCAATCCAATTTCCTCCAACAATATTGCGATCAACCATGAAACGGAGAATAAAAAGAATATTGCTCTCATATGTTTGGAAGCACTTCATACCCAATCCATCAATTTGTAAGCCTCTATCAAGGATGCCTACCAATATAATAATTGCAGGAAAATAATCAGTAAAGGAGATACTAAACTCATAAAGCACAAACATTTGGGGATCATACCGCGACAACTAGCCACCATAGTCGGCAATGCAACTGTAATCTTTAGAAAAGTTTGGGACTTTTGCTGTTGGTAATACATAATGCTTCTTTTTTGCACCATTTCTATACGACGAACATATTTCGGGACCTTGGCATTTTTATTAGCTTCCCTCACCCTTCCCTAAATGAATCAGATGAGTATAAACTAAACCAGAGAGAATAAACTAAAAAAACTCAGATATCTATTTGGCCTAAATAGTAAATACCTCAAGAATCTGATGGAGTTGAGAAATTTCATCTGGCCCCATTCCAGGAGGACAAGCAATGTAGAAGTAGGGCTCAAAACCATGAACAAAGCAACACACACTGTGACCTGACAATATAACAGAACAATAAGTTCATAAATCAAAGGCCAATGCTACATATCGGTGACTAACATTTGGAGGTCTCAATCATTTTTCAACAAAGAGCAAAACAAAAATAGTTAAGACACACCTTCTCTAGTAACCCCGAACATTCTAATGACTGGAGCTTGCCCTGAGGAACCTGGTAACAGCTCCTTATGACTCTCCGTAACAACAGTGTCAATCTCCAATTGTTGGAAAACTAACAAAATCAAAAAGAGTGTTAATCTATCAGCAATTTCCAGTAATCATAAGATGAAGAAACCCGTGAAGAATATCCCGTAAGATTATAAAACTCAACTGATACTCTGCGAATTGGAGAGATAAGCGGGTGAGAGCGGAGGTCGAGCCCAAGCCAACGACCGCGATTGACGCTCCTCGATATCCCGAAGCATTAAGGCATCCTCATCCTCTTCTCCATACAAGAGAGTTTCGTTCAGAAACACGTCTTCGTCCATAAATTCATCCTCTAGGGTTCCGGTGACCGGAGATGGGGTTGGATTGCCGGTGGCTCGATGCTTCCCCGCCGGTGGGGTATTCGACGGAGGAGGTCGCTTTTTGGAATTTCCGCCCCGATTCATGGCTTCAAGTGAGCGGGAAAGAAGAAGAACGAGTGAGTCAGTTGAGCTCGCGAAGGTCTGAGAGAGAAGACAAATGTGAGAACAAAGACCACTGCGATTCCCGCCAATTTTTAGGGTTTTTTCTATTAGAGAGTCAGCTAGAGGGAGACATTTTTTTTATTTTTATGTGAGATATTAATTTTA
>OVAX01000381.1:0-28065 GCA_900406405.1 Lepidium africanum | reverse complement strand
TTTTTTTTTTTTTTTTTTTTTTGCTTATACACTAACCTTTGCTTATAGGTGTAAATGGTTATGAATGTAAATTTTGTTGAAATTTTGTGTGTTTAGGAGGTTGATTTTAATGAATTTACAAATATTTATAAAATCATGTCTTATTCAAATATTGATTTTAAAATCTAAAGTAAAATGATGTGTTATTCGATTTTAAAGTCCAAATCTAAGTTCTGTGTTATTCAAACATTCATTTGTAAACACTAATCAAAATCACCCTTTATTTCATTTTTTTTTGTCATTCAAATCCCCATTTATTCAACATTAAAGATTTGACTACGAACTTAATTTTTTTATGGATTTGAGTGGATTTTGGCGTGGATTATTGAGTTGATTTCCCGATTAATGATTTGTACAAACACATCTAAATAATAATAAAAAAATTATGCTAAAATAGTTTCTTATATAATTAGACATAAAGTGTGTATGACTCACCACCGGCTAAGAAATTGATATCATTAAAAGAAACTAATGAGAAAACAACTTATAAGCAGTGTTGAAAGCTTTGTATTGACCATTGGGTATCGAGTATAAAATATATTGAGTGTAATTATAATTAGTTTTATATGAGACAGCAATAGGAAATAAAGCAAGAGGACAATTCACAAGGAAAATATATAGTCTATAATTTCCGAACATTCTGTTCATTTTTCCAAATGACCATGCCAATAAAATGGCGATAAGAAATTCACTTTTATGCATGATAATTTCTGAATTTAAACAATGCAACGAACTTTGTAGCGCCTGTACGTTAAAACGGCCTATAAAACAATTTTATCCCTACTATCATCACTAAATCGCAACCTTGCCACTAAATATCCTTAAATCTATTCGTCCTCCTCAAACAGAGTTTCCAGATTTGATAATCAGGTACGAGATTCACAGTGATGATTTAGTTTCTGAGCTTGTATCTTCCTTATTCGTGATACAATCGGTTTATTTCTAAGAATTTTCTGAAATCAAGCTGCTGAGAATTTTCGGAACAAATGTTGGTTCGTGAATAGTTTATAGTATTTTGGATTTTTCTGAGGCAACATTCTTTCTCGAACAGAGAATTTTCTCTATCAAGCTGCTAAAACTTCATTTGATTTTAGGTAAGATATTCTGGTGATGAGTTTCATATCGTAGTCTATAACTGATCGATGATGTAATCGTTTTATTTCTCCTGATTTCAACAAACGTTGGCTAGTGATTTATTGTTGTTGTTTCTTTTATGGTTTTAGATTATTTTACCTGAGAATTGTTTCAAATTGTGAATAGTCTTCAATTTCTCTGAGAAAGAAAACATTCAAAGATGATTTTAAGTTATTTTTTTCTGATTAGGTATGAGGAATGCCACTAAGATCCTAAACCGGATAGACTTATCAATTAAGATTGGGGGAAAAATTGCACATGGAGTCCACAATCAAACAGAGACCTGTTCATCTTCTTAATACGTTGAAGCCAGAGGTAGCCGATAAGAAATCCTTAGAGATTCCTCCTCACTTGCTGAGGTCGAATCAAAAAGAACATTGGACGAGATGGTAAAAGACAGACCGCTAAGCACTTATGTCAACAGAAGGTTACCTGCATGGATTCTCGAAAAAGGCAAAGAAGTAATTGGCTACTAAATCAGTGAACAAATATGAAATGGTTTCTCAACATTTCATTTTTTCAGAGGTATTCAGTTTCAAGAGGTTTGGTTTCCACTTTAGCTTTTGAACACTGACACGTTATATGGTGACTATAGTGGAGTCATTATGATTATATGAATAAACTCAACTGAAAATTCACAAATCTAAGTGTAAGTTAATAAGTTTTATTTTACATTGCCCATTGTTAATTAGTTTCAGATCTTAGTCTATTAGTGTTCGGTGATGTAATCATTTTATTTCTTCTAATTTCAACACATGTTGGTTTGTGATTTACTTCTAATTTAATCGATCCTGAGTTGTTGTTTCTTCAACCTTTGATGGTTTTAGGTTATTTTACCTGAAAATTGTTTCAAATCGTGAATAGTTTTTGATTTCTCTGAGAAAGAAAACATTCCATCGTTGTTGTTGGTTATTCATACCTAATAAACAAAATACATCAATCACAAAAAAAAATGTTAGAAACTCGTTTGTTTCCATTTCTATCTTAACTAGATGATTACTCGTGCACACATGGAACAGTGTTAATAATATTAATGTATATTTGTTTTTATATACTTATAATCTTTATATGTATGATAATTGTACTTGTATCATGATTTGTATTATATATTGAAATTTATATAGGTGTTGATTATGAGTAGTTTTTAAACTATTCTCTCATTTTTGTTTTTGGAAAAATCATGTTTTAATCAATCATAATTTTGCAAAAACAGTTTTCCAAAATTTAAAAATATTTGTTACATTGTATCCTATCATTTAAGTTTTTTATTTTTTTATTTCTGTAAAACCTAGAAAAAACTGGCTTTTAAGAAATAAACAATAATTTTTCCAAAAACTAAAAACCATTTTTCTTTTAGTGTTTGAAAATAAAATCTAAATTCCAAAAAGTTGCAATCTATAATCCAAAAACTAAAAGCAAAAAACAAAAACTAATGCATCCATTCATAGCTATAATTTTGTTTGCTTGTTATTTATATATTATTTTTTACAGATAGTATATATATATATATATATATTATAAGCAGTACTAACTATTATATTAAAATAATAGAAATATTTTTTTAGAATTATATAATATATCTACTAATATTTGAGAAACACAAAAAACACCAAACTACTAACATAAAAATCTAATTAATCAAACATATATAATTTAAGAAAGGATATTATCAAATCCTCTATGTAATGAAATGTAACATGATCTTAATTCATATGTTAGATTTATAGTTTTGGACTTATTGAGTTTGTTACTAAACAAAATATTATTACATTTATATTAATAATTTATATATATATATATATTAATAATTTATAACATAAACATATATAGGTTTCGAAAAAAAGTTGTTACGTTTCTTTCTTTACAAAAACGTTTGTATTATGATTATTTCGAAAACAATTACGATCTTTTGATAAAAAGTTGTTACATTTCAAAAAATTATGATTGTTTTAGCATATTTCTTTTTGATAGCAAATTTGTGTTTAAAATTAGCATTATTTTAGTATATTCTTTTTTGATAAGAATTTTAATAACAATTTCAAATTTTTTATAATGTATTTAGTCTTTTTTTAAACCACATTCACCATACCCTACCATTAAGTTTAAATGTGTCTCAACCTCTATAAAAAATTGACATAATACAAAATTATAATCGACAAAAACAAAAAAAAACGAATACTACATTTTTGATGCTCAAAAAAATGGTTCTTCATTCTCTCAGTTCTTAAACCACTCAATAGAAAATCAAAGTCAAGATCATTCGACTCTGGAAAATCTTTACTGGTTAGACAATTGAATTGGTTTTGCCGCTTTAAAGCACCATTTACCGATAAAGTCCAGCTCAGAATATAGATCGGAAAATTGATCTGAAAACTAGATCATTGGGGCTTTCCAACAATATGCTGATCGTCGTTTGCTTCCTTCTGGTTTGGCGGGAAACTACTTTTAAATATTGACAATGAGGAATTCGTTCTCCAGAAATTTGTCTAGGTAAAACTACCATAACTTTTGTATCACATCCAATTCCATCCAACAATACGGAAAGCAAGTAACAATTAACATACTGATCGAGTTTGAACACAAAAAGCATGAAGAGAATGGGCAAAACGATATGAAATAACATTAAACCTGAAAAGGCTCTAACAACAAATTGGGTTACTTTATTCTAGTTATGAGAAAAAATAATGTTTTTTTTTTTTTTTAATAAACTAGTCAAACACTCAACCGTTGCGAAGTTGGATCAGCGCGAGATTTTTTTCACTAAAATCACAAAAGAAAAAAAATACTAATTTTTTAGGTTAAATAAGATAGATATGCGCACTTGCGAGAGCCATTCTGATTTCAAATTTCAAAAAATCGAAGAGAAAGGCGGGTTTCCTCCAAACGTTCTTTTTCTCAGTCTACTCTCTCTTTTATTACAATCTAATCGATCATCGAGAAACACAATTCATCTCCATATACAGTGTCTCAATGGCGGAAAATACGACCAGCCATAGAAGAAAACCTCAGAGTTTGAACGATCGTAACTATCGTCTCCTTCAGGATCTCTCTGCGCCTCCTAAACAGCTTCCTTCTTCTTCCCGTAAATAATCCTCCTTTCGTTTTGTTTTCAATGGTTTTAGATTTGTATCTGTTTTTGATTTTAGATATGTATTTTGGGTGTTTCAGATGGGGAAGATGAAGAAACGAAGAAGTCCACATTTAAGCTTGCTGGACGACGTCGTCTCTGCAAGGCTGCTTCGCCAACTGAAGACGTAGCCAATGAAGATGACGATCCTGATTTGGCCGATTTTGATACCCCAGGTTATCCTGATTATTCAATCGATTTTAGGGTTTTTGGCGTACCTGTTTTCCGATCGTTTCACAGAAAGAAATGATTACTTCCATTAATGATGTATCCAAATTTGGGTATAGTAGCTCAGTTTGAAATTAGGATTTCTCGAAATGTTGTTTTATTTTTGTTCTTCGCAGCTATTACTTGATTGCGTCAGATAAGTTTACTCAAATTGCGTTTGTCTTGTATGATGCTCGAATCAGTTAAAGGAGATACATCACTCAAGAGAGCTGGAACTGGGTACAAATTCACATCTAGAGATGAAACCAATGAACCCAACACTGAGTTGGCTGACGAGCCTAACTTTTCGATAATCACAGATTTTGTTTCGCCCTCACCTCAGGACAAGCAAAAAGAAGAAAAGCAACATGATGGAGGAAAGAGTGAGATCATGGATATTCTGGATGATTTGACCTCTAAGCTTGGAACAATGTCGATTCAGAAGAAGAAAAATAACCAAAGCAATGATTGTGATGGCAGTCGAGTTAAGAGTCGGGTTGATAATTCTGATTTTGAGAGCGGCAAATCCTCATTTTCTTTATCGAATGAATATGAGTCCTTTTCAGATGTGGTTACCTCATGTAATACTGGCGTTGATAGTCTCAATGACAAGAAAGGAAATGTTGGTTTTACCACCAGGGATGAGAAAACTAGTGATGAATTTGCAGGCGAACAAGGAGAGAGATTTTCGAGTTTTGGAAAGCAAAACTCAATTTCTGGTATTGCTGATAAGTCTGAAGATGATAGGAAGGGATACAATCTTGACCGTGGGAAGGGCAAACAAAAGGAAGAGGTCAGTGAGAAGCTAAGATCAGTGGGAAGGTCGCATGCTGCTAAGCTAAGATTATTAGAAGAGGATGATGATGATGACGAATGTGTTATTTTGACTGGGAAAAAGGGTGCTGAAATGAAAAGCCATGTTGATGAGCCTAAAAAGTCAGCTCAGTCTTACAACATTGACACACATAGCTGTGATGAGAGGGTGTTGGAGGATGATGGGTCTTTCACTTTAACTGGCCCCAAATGTTCTTACAAGTTGCGCGGAAAGATTGCTACAATGCTATATCCACATCAGAGGGAAGGGTTGAAGTGGCTTTGGTCCTTGCATACCCAAGGGAAAGGCGGAATACTTGGAGATGATATGGGTTTAGGTAAAACTATGCAGGTATGGAACATTGCAAATTGTACTTTCTTTTCTTTTGTTGTTGTATTTATATAATGCTGATTCTGTTGATTTTCATTGCAGATTTGTAGTTTTCTTGCTGGTCTGTTTGAGTCTAAATTGATTAAACGTGCTCTGGTAGTGGCCCCCAAAACCTTGTTGCCTCACTGGATGAAAGAATTAGCTACTGTGGGACTTTCGCGAATGACTAGGGAGTAAGTTTGTATCCTTCCTTTGATTGTTATTTATTTCAATGGTGTTAGATATTGTGTTACTGATTTTTTTTGTACTTTCCTCTTGAAAGATACTACGGCAATTCTACGAAAGCCAGAGAATATGATCTACAACACATTCTAGAGGTACATGTTCCCTCTTCTTTAGTTAGTCTGAGAGAAATCACTGATGCCTGAACTGTGCAATTATATTTCATTTACGTTTTGACTTTATATGTGAGTAGAAGATGAGAGAGAAACTTGTACAAGAATTTGTGTGAATGAATTCATTCAATTGCTTATACAGTTTTTGCTTACATGGTTAGCCTATCCTGTAGTAAATCATCTTTATCAGAGTGGCAGCATGTTTTCACATTGTTTAAATTGATTAAGCTGAAAAATATATTATCATTTCTTCTTGATTTTGTTCTTCTCCACATTATTAACCATTCATTGTTGGTATAGTCACATTGTTAACTATTCCTTGTTGGTATGGGTTTCAACCTCAGATCTTTCTAAATTTTGTAGGGTAAAGGTGTTCTTCTAACGACCTATGATATCGTACGAAATAATACAAAGGCTTTGAAAGGTGAGCACCTTTATACTGATGAGGATGATGACGATGAAATTAAATGGGACTACATGATTCTGGACGAGGTAAATGATCAATCATTCAATCCTTTATCATTTGTGAGGTCTGCGTACTAGGAAACTTGTGCTTGGTATAATGTTAGTCAGTATGATCTATCAAGTGCTAACATGAAACCATTAGCGTATGTTTTGACCTTCTTCCCACCACTATCCATATGATGTATTTCTGTGTACACTTTTAGGGACATCTTATTAAGAACCCCAGCACACAAAGGGCCAAGAGTTTGCTTGAGATTCCAAGTTCTCACCGTATAATAATCAGTGGTACACCGATCCAAAACAATCTTAAGGTATTGTCTATGACTTTGAACGTTGTTCGATATCCTTTCATCTGTGAATATATGCTCGCAATCCTAATGGCACCTATTGATTCCATTTTCATTTGTACAGGAATTGTGGGCTCTCTTTAACTTCAGCTGCCCTGGGCTACTCGGTGACAAGAATTGGTAAACATCTTCTCTCTTATCTGGATTTCTCAGAGTACATTTATCATCTTTGTATTATTAAGCCTTTAATCTTTTACAGGTTTAAGCATAATTATGAGCATTACATTCTTCGCGGAACCGACAAAAATGCCTCTGATAGAGAACAGAGGATAGGCTCAACAGTAGCAAAGGTTAGAATTCAATTCAAATATACTTGAGAGGCTATTATTTTTGAACAGTAGTCTGTACCTGAGACATTTTTATTAAGTTAGTGAAATGTTTTCTTCTTATCCTGCCATCTCTTTGTTGAATCTAGCTCTTTTCTATGATTACTATTGATTATGTTTTCTGTTAGGCAGTAAATGAAAAGTCTTCATATGTTCCAATCTCAATGCTAATATATGTCGACTAATTTTAGCATAACTCAATTACTCCAAGTATAGAAGGTTTAACATTATAGATTTTCGCACATCATTCTAGAGTCTGGATGCATCTTATGAGATTGCATATTATATGTGATATAGCCTCTGAACAGTTGAAGTATGGTTACACAAACTTAGTTGCACCTGAAGAAGAGAATAATGTATCAGTTCTCTTATGAAATATGTTGCTACAGTCTACAAGTAATTTCTTTTCCTGTCTATGTCTTTTTGACTAATAGAACTTGAGGGAGCATATTCAACCTTTCTTCTTGCGGCGCCTCAAGAGTGAAGTCTTTGGTGATGATGCTGCAACCTCCAAACTTTCAAAGAAAAACGAACTTGTTGTTTGGCTACGGTTAACAGCTTGCCAGGTTGAACCTCTAAACACAGAGATAGCGTTGGTCTAATATTGGCAGTCGTATATAATTACTGGTAATTATCTCTTTGTTGCAGAGACAATTATATGAAGCTTTCTTAAACAGTGAAATTGTTCTGTCAGCTTTTGATGGTTCGCCTCTGGCAGCTCTAACGGTAACTTGAAGCTCTCTTATTGTTTTTTCGTTTGATCATAAATGTGAATCTATGTGCTCTCTTATATTGTGAATTTGTTGCATAGATGTGGACTCAGTTTCAGATCTTTGTAAACTCTGCTAAATATTCTTTAGGATATATGCTACATGGGAATATGACTTTGTTTCCTCTCGTTTATAAACACTTTGAAGTATATTTCCTGGTTAAATTTTGTCTGCACATGAAACAGATTTTGAAGAAAATATGTGACCACCCGCTTCTCTTGACTAAGAGGGCTGCTGAGGATGTCCTTGAAGGAATGGAATCAACACTAACACCAGAAGAAGCAGGTGTGGCAGAGAGATTGGCTATGCATATTGCAGACAATGTGGAAACAGCTGATTTTCAGACCAAGAATGATAGTATCTCTTGCAAATTGTCATTCATCATTTCACTACTGGTTATTTCACATTCCTGGTTCAATTAGTGACATCCATTTTGATGTTTGTCTGTTTGACTGACATCCTTCTACATTGTCACTCAGGACAATTTGATTCCAGTAGGGCACCGTGTTCTAATCTTCTCCCAAACACGCAAGATGCTTAATCTTATTCAGGTTTTGCTGCTAACACCCCCAACGTTTTTTCCTTTTTCTTTTTGTTTGAATTTTTTTGGATCTTTATGAGTTACGTTTGGAAATTTTCAGGATTCTCTTACCTCCAATGGTTATAGTTTTTTGCGAATCGATGGTACAACAAAAGCTCATGATAGATTAAAGACTGTTGAAGTGGGTTTTTCTCTTCACAAACACATTACAGTTCATTTTTCCCTGAGTTCGTTATTCTCTCTCGTCTTCATGTTATCACAGTTCTATAAACCTTAATATATTCCAGGAATTTCAAGACGGTCATGTGGCTCCTATATTTCTCTTGACATCTCAAGTTGGTGGTCTCGGCCTTACTCTGACTAAGGCAGACCGTGTGATTGTAGTTGATCCTGCCTGGAACCCAAGGTACTTACATTCGTTGACTATTCTTTCAACAACCTAAGTCCTTAAAAAGTCTTGTTCAACATCGTGTTATTTATTCGTATTTCTAGCTTCTTGGAGATCGAGTTACCAAATTAAAGTAGCACAATTTTGCTTCTTGTTTAATTGACATGCTTATTGCCGGATCTCTAATAGGATGTGAATGTATATGACGCAAAACTTGTGTGTTCCATTTCTCTGCTTTATCTATCCTTTGCTTGTGAAACTTGATGTAGTCGAAAACTAGAGTTTGGAATCTGAAACTATCTTAGTCCCTTGAAAGTACTTTTATGACATGATATTCTAATATCTATGCAGCACTGACAACCAGAGCGTTGATCGAGCATATAGAATTGGGCAAACCAAGGATGTCATCGTGTATAGGTTAATGACATCAGCAACTGTTGAAGAGAAGATATACAGAAAGCAGGTTTGTGATAATTTTTGGTTCCTCGGTTAGTGTAATAGCTGAGTGATTTTGATATACATATGATCATTTGTAATATAATGCCGTCTATCTATGCTTCTGTAGGTGTACAAAGGAGGCTTGTTTAAAACTGCAACTGAACATAAAGAACAGATTCGCTATTTTAGCCAACAGGTATGTAGTCTCAATTCTGTCATCAGTAGCGGTCTAAAATTTCCTGGCTTATTTTTTGTTCCTCAATGTTTATACCAAAAAATATTTTGCTTAGGATCTTCGAGAACTTTTTAGTCTGCCCAAAGGAGGCTTTGATATTTCACCTACGCAGCAGCAACTATACGAAGAGCATTATAACCAGATCAAATTGTAAGCAAAACATCAATTGTGGGCAAAAACACTGTCCTGATTGTTTAATTAGAATATAAATTCACTTATCTTTGTTTACCTGTGTAGAGATGAAACTCTGGAATCCCACGTCAAGTTCTTGGAAACTCTCGGTATAGCTGGAGTAAGTCATCACAGCTTACTCTTCTCTAAGACTGCTCCAGTCCAAACGATACAGAAAGATGAAGAAGAAGAAATCAGGTAACTCTTATGTCTTCTGATGAATTTTTTAGGTCTAGAACAATTTTCCTTCATACTCAAATTCCGTTTTCTGATTCAAACTTCAACTTGACAAGGAGAGGAGCAACATCATTCACTGGACGCCCATCAGCAAGTTCTTCACCAGACACCGTCATCAATGGGTATTAACATTAACAGACTTTTGTTCAAATGTTAACTGTTTGTGTTTTTGTATAAATCTCTCATCGACTTGGAAAACTGTTTATTGCAGGGCTGATTATGCTTTCAAGCCTAAGGATGTGAACTTGGACAAGAGAATCGACATTTCCCCAATCGATGCAAAGGAATTGACAGAAAGCGAAATTAAAGCAAGAATCAGACGTTTATCCACACTATTCGAGAACAAGGTAATGATATCAACTCATCTAAATAGCCAGAAAGCTTCAGGTCTTATGTCTTATGTCTCATTTTCAAGTTTCAATTTTCATCTCACAGAGTACGGTCTCAAGACTTCCTGATAAAGGTGCTAAGATACAGAAGCAGATTATTGAACTGACTCGAGAGCTTAAAGACTTAAAGGCAGCAAAAAGGATGGATATGCCTCAAGTTATTGACTTGGAGGATATAAGTAACAAGATGCACAAAGGATTGAATCTGTAGAGGAAGACACAAGTCAAGATATTGCAATGACTTGTGTTTTTTTTTTGGTTCGGTAATCAATTTAGTTTTGTTGAATTGATGATTCAATTACCAAATCATACTTATTGCCAAGAAGATCAAAGTTATTGATCGTTTTCTAACGATAACTTTTTTGTAGCAAAACATACAATTTAGAAAGTCTTTTGGTGAAGTAATTGACTGCCGACTTTTGGAAATTTATTCGCTGACCTGAGGCCAAACTGTACTAACCAATTCATCAAAAGACTGCCTGTATTGATTAATTTTTTGTTTTGTTTATCCAACTAGATAAATAAAATTTTAAAATCTAAAATAAATATACACCCTAGAGTTATCCCGGACATGAATTCCACCTTAACATCCCCGGTTACTCCACAAGAAATTACAGATGCTGTTTTAGTATCAACCCAAAAAATGCGCCGGATCCGAATGGCATGACAGAACGGTTTTTCCAACAGTTCTGGCACCTAATATCTTCAGATATAATATCGAAAATCCAAAAAGCATTTGAACTTGGTATTTTCCCGAAGGAATGAAATTATACGCATATAAGTCTTATCCCTAAAAAAGATAACCCCAACCGGATGACAGACTTTAGACCCATCAGTCTTTGCTCCATTACATATAAAATAATCTCTAAGATCATTACTCGGCGACTTCAACCTATGCTACAAGATATCATTTCTGATACACAGGGAGCCTTTACCCCATGCAAGTTAATTAGTGACAACATTATGATCGCCCATGAAATAATCCATCACATCACTTCTGGCGGCAAAGGTCACTCTAATCTAATGATGGTGAAAACGGATATTTCAAAAGCCTACGACTGCCTAGAATGGGATTTTATACAACATGTGTTAACTAGATTAGGTTTCCACAGAACTTGGAACATATGATAATGTATTGTATATCCTCGGTTTCATACTCAGTATTGATTAACGGGAAGGCCCATGGACTTATTCAACCTCGGCGAGGTATTAGACAAAGAGACCCTATATCCCCTTACTTGTATATTCTTTGCACGGAAGCTCTGACGAGGAAATTGGAGTTCCTTAAAGACCAAGGTACCCTTTCAGGAATCCAATTCCATAACTCAGGCCCAAACATCAATCACCTACTATACGCGGATGATAGTCTGTTCATCTGTAAAGCTAATGTAGTAGAAGTCCGAGCCCTTAAGGATTGCCTCTCAGAATACTCGGAAATCTCGGGCCAACTTATCAACTTTGACAAATCTGCGATCATATTCGGGCCCATACGGAATGACATCAAAACTCAAAATTGAGATACCCTCAATATTCACTCTTCACAAGGAATGGGCAAATACCTTAGACTTCCGGATTCTTCCAAAGGCTCAAAAGACAAGATTTTTCAATTTCTTACTGATGGCCTTATACAAAGAACCAAAAATTGGTTCAATAAAACCCTCTCTGCGGATGGGAAGGAAATTATGCTCAAAACGGTCGCTATGACTCTTCCGGTACACACTATGTCATGTTTCAAGCTTACCAAATCACAATGTAAACAACTGACTAGAGAGATGAGAAATTTTTGGTGGAATAATGAATCGGATAAAAATAAAATCCCATGGGTATCTTGGAATCAACTGTGTTAGTCTAAAGACCATGGTGGATTAGGATTTCGAGACATTGAGAAGTTTAACAAAGCACTTTTAGCCAAACAAGCATGGCGTTTACTTCAATTCCCCAATTCGCTGTTCGCAAGAACGTACAAGTCTATCTATTATAACTATTCAACTTTCTTGGATAGCTCTCTTGGACACAAGCCCTCATTTGGGTGGAGAAGCATTATTTACGAAAGATGGCTACTGAAGCAAGGCTTAATCAAAAAAATTAGTAATGGCTCCAATACTTATGTCTGGATAGACAACTGGATAATGGACAAAAAGCCACGTACTCCACTTAGTAAAGAGTCAATCTATGATGTTAGCCTTAAAGTAGCAGACTTAATACTACAAAACGGCTGGAATATTGACCAACTTCACAGAATCTTCCATCCTTCCGAACTCCCAAAAATTTGCTCAATTCAACCAACAATTGATTCGGAAGATAAATGGATTTGGAGTTTTAACAGATCAGGCAACTACACAGTGGAAAGTGGGTACTGGCTTTGTAATAATCTTAATGCTTATGGCTCATTGCTTGCCCCAATACCGCATGCACCAGAAACTCTACTAAAAAAATCGGTATGGAAAATCCAGGCGCCTAATAAGATCAAAATATTTATGTGGAAAGCATTATCTGGAGCTCTTGCTCTCAACTCAGAACTGGCAGCTAGAACAGTGATCCCTTTTGGCGCATGTAAGATATGTGGAGAATCGCTGGAAACTGTAAACCACATGTTATTCCTAGTCATCCGGCCACACAAATTTGGAGGCTTACCAACTTTCCCACACCGATTCAAGGTTTCCATACGACCTCCTTAGTCCTTAATTTCACTCATCTTCTCAATATCAGCAAAAATCCTCAAATCCCTACAGAGATAAGACTAGTGTTCCATTAGATTCTATGGGCCATATGGAAAAATAGGAACATTACCATCATCCAAGAAACTAGACCAGACATCCTATTCATATCCCAAGAATGCGTAGCAGACGCAAAAACATGGCTTAAACTACATTCAGAACACACCAAAACACTTACTTGCCATACACGCTACCCCCAAGAACTCACCACAAATATCAATACTGACTCGACAAATATAGCTTGGTGGAGTATACAGTGGAATAAGAATCTGAACCTTCACGGTGGAGCATGGATAATTAGAAATATATCGGAGAATAGTTTCATTCATGCAAGACACATGGATAATTAGAAATATATCGGAGAATAGTTTCATTCATGCAAGACATACATTCCCGCCACTTGTTCGAAGTTTAATTTAGAACTAAAAGGTCTGCTATGGATGTTTCAAAGCATTAAGGACCTTCGAATATCATCGATTACCATCATGATAACAATCCCGGACCTTCTCCTAGCAATCTCCACTCCAACATTATGGCCTCGCTTCCATCACACTTTGAACCTTATCAAATTCATTCAAGAGCAACTCAAAGAGATCTCCTTCAAGATCATTCCACATCAACAACACTCGTGAACCCACAAAATAGCGCGGAGTGTAGTAATGGAAAATCGATTCATGGACTACATCAGCCGGGATCTACCCAATTGGCTTCTTCAATCATGATCTGAACTAATTTTAACCAAGCTAAGTTTTCTATTTCTATTAACTCTTCCATCTAAATTCTCTCTTTTCATTCTCCCTCGCTCCCTCCATCTATTAAATCTTTTTCGTAATTAGAGAATTTTCTGCTGAAGCCACCAAATGCTCCAAATCTCTTGTTTAACTTTCTGTCCCTCATCATAAGCTCTATTGTATCCTCATTACATTCCGATCATTGCTTTAAAGTTCATTAATCTATCCTTTTAATTATCGTCTCCCCTCATTTATTCATCCAATTTCTCGACTTCTCGAAGTTCCTCAAATTCTATCTTCATTAATTCATGAGTTTCAGAACCTTTTAATTGCAGTGTTTTTAATATCCAAGGTTACCTCATCATTAAATCCTGATTAAATCCTCCTCGTATCATTAACTACTAAATCTTCGAATTTTTTGGGTTTAACTGCTCCAATCAATTCATTATGTATCTGGGCCAATCCGGAACTCATTTAATAATCAGCTCATTGAAGCCCATTTGGCTAAACCAGAAGCGTGTCTAACCACTCTTACCTTTTCGTTCCATCTTCTTTCTCTCTGTTTCTCTTTGTTTATGCTGAACCTTTGAGCTTCTTCCTTAGCATGTAGCTGCTAGAACTCATCATTGCTTTTGCCTCGTTTCTCTAACTCTTCCCCCTCTCTATCCCCTCCACGTGTCCGCTTCGGCTAGTTAACCAATCAAAGGGCTTTACCTAAAACCTTCTCCATTTTTGAGTTCTCGAGGTAAAATGGCGCCTGTGACATTCCTTGATCATACACAGGCTGGTTTCTTGTGCAGCCACCAACGAATCTCCTGCTAACAAGTGTCAGATCCCAATGATTATGTTCCTTATCCCTCTTCTATTTACAGAGATCTGCCGCTCAGCTTTTTGCTCAGACTTTCCATTCCTCTCTAAGTTCACCAAACAACAAATGGCAGAAAATTTCTGGATTGCAACATCACAATTCCACATGGGTAGAAGAGATGACAAAATCTATCTCCCTAACTATTCTTACTTCAACTCAATGGAGATGAGCCCTACAGTTTAGTGGCAAGGCCGGTTAATCCCAGAGAACAAAACTTGATGGAAATGGTGATTCAGCTTCCTCACCAGTGGAGGATGGACACAAGTGTAACCGGGAGAATTATTGATCGCGACTACTTACAGTTCTTATTTGCTTCTAAATCAAACTTGATATCAGTCTTACGCAGGCAACCAATCACATACAATGGATGGCTTGTGGTAATTCAGCGATGGGTGCCATGAGAACCTCTGGGTTTTCTCTCAACCATTCCCATTTGGGTACAAATACACGACCTCCCTCTTCACTATGCTTCTCCAATAACTACTCGTCTCATTGCAAGGTCTCTCGGGGAAGTTCTTGAAGTTGATGTTCAACCTTTCTCTTTAACTCGAGCGGGTCTTGTCAAAGCCAGAATCAATCTCAATGTAAATGACCGCCTTAAATTCTTCAAACCAATACGTCTTCAAAACGGTGAAGGAGTACAAGTGTTCTTTTAGTATGAAGCAGTTACCAAATTCTGCATAAACTGTCAAAAGCTCACACATGATGCTGCAACTTGTACCTACATCCCAAGCCCATCGAATTACATCCTCAACTTGCCGGCTAACACTAACGGGTATGATGACTCTTCTGCCTCTCTATCACAGATGGAGATACAGGATAATGAAGCAACAGATGCGCCGGAAGGCCAAGTTCATCGAACAACTTATGGTCTTGCTTCTCTCTCGGACACAATCAGAGACATTGCTCAAAACAACTCTTACTTTGAAAACTTCACAGCTACGTTTGAACTAGATTTGGCAACTTCGGCGTCTCAACAAGAAGTGGAGGTCTTCATCAATAGAGAAACAAAAAGGAAAAGGTACTCGGATTTTGAAAGAGAGCCCTCCAACAAAGCTCCAAGAACCTTTTAATGGAGTCTTTTGTGATCTCTTCTATCTTATCTCAATGATGTTAGTTTAATTTTGATGTTTCTTTTAACTTTGTGTCTAAGTATAGTTCTTCAAGTCGTCTTTTGGTCAAGTCACCAATCTCCAATTCATAAGGAGTTTGGCTTCTAGCTTTGTAACAAGTTTGGTTTCTTTTAATCGAAGTATTCTCAGTGTTAAGGAAAAAAAAAACTCTAAAATAAATATTTAATGCACTATTTTTGCAATAATCTCATACGTTGTTTCTGAAGTAGTAAATACCAAACTCAACAATTATATAGTATAACTGATTAACAAAAGAAAACAAAAATAAATAAAAAAAAAAGGTACAAATAAATTGCTCAACATTCCACATTCCACAATAGTGAATGGTGTCTGTCGAATTGAAAAAGGTGAGGAAAAAAATAATTCCTCAATTTCACTAAATTCGACATACACCATTTACACCCTAAATCAAGTAATGGTTAACAATTTCTTACAAGAACATTTACTATAAAAATTATAGAAATATAAGACAATCATAAAAATGTACTAAAGATAAACAAAAATGCAAATTGGTTACATTCGAGTTTGGATCCAAATTAAAAATCCACTAAAAATAACTATTTTGCTTAGTTTCAGATCGGTTTCATTTGAGGATCCAAATATTAAAAAAAAAACTGAAAATTACTCAAATACCTAAATATCATCACAATATCCTAAAATACTAAAAAATACTTTTAAAATACCAAAACAATACTTAAATTATAGTTGGATATCCAAATATTCAAAAATACTATAATATTGAGTTTTCGGGTATTTGTTTGGTTCTTGGTTCAGGTCCGAATTCGAGTCCAGTGATAAAATAAAATAGTAGTCATAAAATTGAAAAAAAATATTTTGTAATAAAATAATAATATAAAATGTGTTTTGCTTGATCTGCATATGATCTTCATTTTTTTTATCTACGTTTTCCATTAGAAGATTTTGTAATTATTTTTTTTTCAACCTTACTCATTTTTTCTACTAATGGGATCTACAAAGACCCGATCCATAACCAAGTTACTCTCATTGGAGCTGGCGGGATTTGAACCCTTCACATGATGCCAAGTTAGATAAGGAGCAAAGTAATTAGACCACAATGATCTTATGGTTAATGAAGTTGATTTTGAGAAGAAAAAAAAATTTGACTGCCGACTCTGCTGAACTCTTCCACTCAAGTCCGAATTGTTAAATTGCATTTGCTTTTTATGTAGTATTGTTTTGGGATTTTGGAAGTAAGCTATGCAATGGTCTTATCGAATCAATTATTAAAAAATTAGTAGTTTTAATCAATTTAATCCATAAAATAATTTACATACATTGATATTTTTATAGGAATTTGATTTTTGTAATTAGTTGGCTAAAAGTTGACCAAAAAAATATAAATGAAGATAATAATATTAGAAAAAATCTAACATATGTAAGGACAAAAAAATCACGAAAAAGTTGCAATAAAGCTAACTTTTCCATTTTTGACATTTCTCAATAATATATTAGTAGTAGACAATGGCCGACCCAAAAACTTATTTTAGCAGAGTCATAATATAAGTTTATAATAATTTTTTTATAAAACATAAAATCTATTGTACCATAACTAATAAGAGATAAATATTATAAAACAATACAATCGATAAAAGCATCATACAAAACTACCATGCGGTCCTTCATTTCCTCAAAATTTTTTTCGCAACCTCATTTATAATAGACTCGAACAAAAATATTTCGACAAAACAACCTAAAGAATCATTCAAAAAATTGATCTCCAATTTTGATTGCGTTGACTCGTCTTTACAATTTTCATTGTTGAAAAACATATGACTTGTTTATATGCTGTTTTGGATTTATATTAACAAATCCTAAAAACGAAAACTTTATTTCCATCAATATAGTTAAATCAATTAATTTATTAACACTCTTTAAATGAAATTATGTTACATTAAAGCTAATTTGACAGATGAAGTTCTGACCATCTGTCAGAGAAAAAAGAACGAATGGTACCGGATATCAAAACCATAAGGATTGTTTCCAGCCATGAGTTCGTAGAATTCGTTGAGAGTTAGAATAGATTCGTAGACCCGGCCGACTTATTCTCTTTAAATTTAAGGCCAACGTCAAGACCTGAAACAGAGCCCTACCACTATTCTCACTTTCTCACTTGGGACTGGGAAGTTTCTTCTTGATCAAAGAGGAAGAATTCATAATGTTTTAGTCTTTCAAATCTGAACAAAAATATAAATTAAATAGATTTATCAATTATATTTAAATATAGATGAAAAATGAAAGGAATTTAAATGGAACCACTAAAAATAAAATTAAAACCTAATTTTGAACCAGGGAGAATAATATAGAATGTTAGTTTGAGTATAAGATAGAGAAGAAGAAGATGATGTATACAATTAGGTTAATCGATTACTCAAAAAGAATTAGGTTAATTAAAGTTATCTAATATATAAGGTAATATTAAGTTTCCTAATAATCTACTATATAAAAGGATTTTTTCCAAAAGTTAAGGTAAAGGTTCCAATAGTTGGATCATATGCTGCTTAATAGACTATAATTTCATTTAATTAAATAAATTTGTTAGATTTTACGGGTGTCAATACAAAGAACTAACATAATTTAATTGTAATAACCAACTTGTTTCTATATAAAAAAGCTTTTTTCCCAAATTTGTGGGGTGTCAGTTGACACTCTTCTCATATTAATAGGTCCGCCGATGGTAGTAGAAGCATCTACAAGGGCGGGAAAAATTTGCTCTACTGAAAAAGTCGAAATTACGAACCGTTAGGTTTTTTTTTTCTGGCGATGTCGCAGCGAGGAGGTGGCCCCGTGACAGTGTTGAACGTGGCGGTCTAAAAAACAAAGAAGTACCTTAAATCCACCATTGACATCAAGGACTTAGGAGAGTTAAAATATTTTCTGGATATTGAGATATGTAGAACTAACGAGGGCCTATTTCTTTCCCAAATTTTTTTTCCCTGGACTTGTTGAGTGAAGCATGAAAGACATCCATTGAAGAGGGCTACAAAATGCCTAAGGGGGAGCATGACTCATAACCATTTGGGAACATCGGCCAATATCAAAGAACAATGGATAAGCTAATCTATTTGACAATTACTATTAGCCCTGCGAATTTGGGTTTAACGGGTCGGTTCGGGTCGGGTTAATCGGGTATCGGGTATTTACCCAATTTTTAATCTGATTCGAAATTAATCGAATTACTTTTTGCTTCGGGTCGATTCAGTTATCGGTTAATTTTACTTTACCTTTCTGACTTGACCCGAAGAAGAAGAAGAAAAAGGTATCGGAGAAGAAGAAGAAAGAGGAGATCGGAGAAGAATAAGAAAGAAGAGATCGGAGAAGAAGAGAAAGGAGGAGGAGGAGATCGGATATGAAGAAGAAGAAGAAGGAGGAGAGAGAGAGGTCAGAGAAGAAGAAGGAATCGAAGAAAAAGTAATCAGAGAAGAAGAACATCGGAGAAAAAAGAGGAGAGAAGAAGAAGATCGGTTATCGAATAACCGATCGGGTCAATTGACCAGACCCGACCCGATACCATACCCGAACTCCAAATCCAATCTCTTCCGAATTATCCGAATTGGATATAACTACCCGACCCAATTTGTCACATTTTTGGTTCGGGTCGGGACGGAAAAATCGGGTCGGGTCATATTCTCAGGCCTAATTACTATACTTGACATTTCCTTTGCTGTTAATCAGGTTAGCGAGCACATACATGCTCTAACAAATCACCATTGGAACATGGTTAAGAGGATATTGCCATATATCAAGACTGAACCGGGCCGTGGCATTTGGATATCGAACAACAAGGGCACAAGAGATTATTGGCTACTGCAATGTAGATTGGGCAGGTGATAAGACAGACTGAAAATCTACAATCGGGTACTGCACGTTTGTAGGAGGCAATTTAGTGACTTCGAAGAGCAAGAAGCAGAAAGTGGTGTCCCTGATCAACCTTCACCGTGCATGAAGATGCCCCTATGGCTAGTAAGTGTACTCTTTTTCCCTTGTTCATGGTTTTGTCCCACAAGGTTTTCTATACCAAGGTTTTTAATGAGGCACCTACTATCCATTCCACGTTTTGTCTCTTCCAATTTCGCCAACCAAGGTTGAGGGGGAGTGTTAGAGAATAAGGCCCATACTATAGTAGGCCTTATTCATGGAGAAAAGTTTAATGTATCTCTAACTATATCTAAGGGAGGTGTATTGAAACCTAGGTTTTAGGTGATTCTAACTTTTATTATAAATCTTATGTTATTCAACAAGGAATTTTTAAGTCACTTAATAAATAATGTGTTATTGAATCTGAGATTTAAATCACTTAACTAATAAACAATTTCTTGTTATTCAATCACTAATTTATTAGAATCATACAAAATCCCTTATTCAAAAATAAACAACTTTTTCCTAAGAAAACTCCACAACATGATTTTGAAAGATTTTAACAACTTTTTAGTTGAACTAACATATCGAAGGTGAGATTTGAAAAAAACAAAAAAGAATTTTAAAACAAAACAATTTTTCATTAGAGGTTGGCTTCGCCTTCGCCACATGGAGCAATGAATGTATGAGTAAAATGAAGAGCAATCTTCTTCTCGGCTCACAAACCAGCACAACTAACCCTCCAACTCCTCCCAATCTTACCCAACCGCTGAGACTTTCCTCAAGACACCCACCTCCGCCTCCTCCGCAACGACCGCAAAGATGTCCTCCCACTCTCTTGCTGGAGGAGCTTCAGCCTCAGCCAGAGACTCCACTACCGCTGATTCAACATCAAACTTGCTCCATTTTACGCTTACCCATCAAGTAATTTATTTTCTATATTTACGTTTCAGTCGGAAAAGTTTATAATTTTTCAGCGGATTAACCTATTCTTTTGTCAAAATTTCTAGCTTTGATTTCAAACTCATGTCGATGGTTCTTAAGATTTGGAGAAAATTTGATAGATTTTGCAATCTAAGTAAAGAATTTCTTAATTTTTTGCGGGTTGTTGCTACTGAAGATGTGGGCCATAAAAGCCCAATTATGAAGTGAAATACGTGAAGTCCAACTGAAAAATATTCTCATAAATACTCTTACGATAAAGATTATGAAAATTTCCATTATTTAGGGTTATCAATATGTCAATGATAAACACTATATATATGGATTATATGTTCTTGTATCAAAAAACCTCAATAAACTCAATAATATTATTCTATTCTATAATCTTACAGTTGCTGACGTTGGCATCATTGTATTCAACAAAGACACAAACAAGTTCTTTATGTTGCTCTTTATGGTTCATAAGATTGCGATGATTGGGTTTGTGGATTGCGTCAATTGACTCTACCAGCGTTTTTGCTTCTCGGCGTGATGATAAAATTGATCGGAGATTCGATGGTTTAAGTCAATAATTTGAGGTTTTGGTGATGATAAAACAAATCGAAAATCGGAGATTCTATTTTACCAACTGATAAAAACTGTTTAGCAATGACTTAATCTACATATCTACTTTTGGGTGATGATAAAAACTAATTAGAGACTAATGGGTTCATCAACTAATACAATGATTATTGAAACTAATTAGAGACTATGTAGAAAAATTTCTCTGCCTGTGATGGCCATAAACAGATGTATTTACATGTGAATAATAGTTTTTAAGTTACTGTATTTCATATAGTGGTGTACAACTTTGAATTATTTTACTATAGTAGATTTGTTTGTGCGGTCATTTAGCATGCTTAATTAACTCTTCTAGTGCTTAAGTACTTTTTTGTTTTTTTTTTGGTTTGAAAGTTATAGTAAGAACTCAAGTTAATAGAGAGAACGTAAAGCTTGTTGCTATGCTTTCTTGATATTTCCATTATTATCTTATTCCCAAAACAAAGAAATAATCTCAGAATATAGGGAACCAGCTCGTGGAGTTGAAGACTCATGGAGATCATCCTCATAATTTTACTGTTACGGTTGGTAGTGACGTTCCACAACGACTACAACGATGAAGACTTTCGCAAGTAGACATTGTTGGGTTCAATTTCTCCACTTAATTTTCTATGTAACAATTTATTTGGGTTCATTCCTGTTTTTAGGTCTAGACCCAACTTGATTTATTTGAAACAAGAATCACTTGAAATCACGTATAGAATCTCGTAATAATCACCTAAAATCACTTCATCATTTGGTTTTATAAAAAATAAATGATTAACCAAATCAAACCAAATATCCTAAAAGTCTCCTAAAATCTCTCCAAACTAGGATGTTACCCGCGCTTCAAACACGGGGTTATTTGGGTTTGCTGATATCATATAATCGTTCGTTTTTATATTGTTTGGTATTTAGGTTTGTAGATTTGAAAATAGGTATGGTCTTGTATTCTTATTATTGTGTAATACACCATTCAATATACAGATAATGCAGTGAGGTATTTACAATTTGGTAGCAAATTTTAAATGTCTAGTTTTGGTTTGGACACGGTTAACATAATTATTAATTTGGTTAAAAATTAGTACCGTGTATGGAAGATACATTTATTTTACATTTGGTTGATAAAAATAAAAGAAAACATGTTTAAAGAAATTTAGATAGACACATGTATGTAGTTCTACATGTTGAAACATTACAAAAAAACAATAGGCACACATAAACATATCTCTTTTATACCTATATACTTTTAATTTTAATTAAGCATAAGCACATATTTGTGTATGTTTAGAGTTTTCAATTATCACGATAAATCTTTTAGAAAATATTTTGAGATTATTAATCTATATTCTTAAAATATTTGTTCTTCTATTGTATCAGATTCTAGGTTTTATGTGTTGGAGCTGAATGAAATTGATGATGTGGAGATGTCAAGTTATAAGCGGATTCAAATATGAAAGTAATATAGGTAAAGATACAAACCTTTCTTATTATGTTTGTAAATTATCTTTTCACAAAAACATATAATCTCAAGAAACGGGAAAATCATGTCCAGAATTTTCGACATTCAAAATTGTTAAATTCATTAACTTGGTCAAGATCTATGTTGAATTCTTTGTGTGATTATACAGTTTGCAAAATCGTATGTTTCTTTTGTCAAGGTTTGTTGCAGTTATCAATGTATACATATGATGAATCTCTTGATCTTCATATGTTCTATATTACTCATGTTTAAATCAAAATAGATTGTATCTTTAATTGATGTGTCTTAGTTTGTTGTTTCGGGATTCATATCTAAAGATCACATTATTCTTCAAATGGAATTACAATAAGTCTGGCCAAAACAAAAAGATAAGTGTAGAATTTTATGGTTTTAAAATTTACACGCTAAGGATTTTTGTTGTATAATGACAAACGGAACTGGAACTGACTACTATTACTGAGTAGTGGTAATATTCCCTAGTGTTCATATAGTGGTCTAATTATGTAAACAAGTGTAAATTGGGACTCACTTAATTTTTAATAATCAATAATCATAAAGGCCTTAATTTTTATTTGATGAGAATTTAAAAGATTACAAATCAATAAGCGTGATAAGCCCATAAACTAAATTCCTTTTACTTAAATAATAGGGAGACTATTGTAAAATACATATTTTTGTATGTAATCAATTTTTTCTGTTTTATTGTTATTAATTTTTGTGAGAACTGTGATTTCATTTCTAAATTTTTTAATATGTATATTTAAATCGAGCCAAAATTTGCGAAATTGTACCAAAGTATAAGATAATCGAAATAGAAAAGAAAAGTTGTCAAAGGGCACGAAGACCATCAACCATTAAACCTTGATGAAAGCCATCAATCTTTAAACTCTGCTCTCTTATACTGTGAACTTGTTACTTAGATGTGGACTCAGTTTCAGATCTGTATACACTTTGCTTAATTTTCTTTAGGATATATGCTTCATGGGAATATGACTTCGTTTCCTCTCGTTTATAAAACACTTCAAAGTATATATTTCCTGTTCAAATTTTGTTTGCACATGAATCAGATTCTGAAGAAAATATGTGACCACCCGCTTCTCTTGACTAAGAGGGCTGCTAAGGATGTCCTCAAAGGAATGGAATCAACATTAACACCAGAAGAAGCAGGCGTGGCAGAGCAATTGGCTGCATATTGCAGACAATGTGGAAACAGATAATTTTCAGACCAAGAATGATAGTATCTCTTGCAAATTGTCATTCATCATGTCGCTACTGGTTATTTCACCATTCCTGGTTCAATTAGTGACATCCATCTGATGTTTGTCTGTTTGACTGACATCTTTCTACATTGTTACTCAGGACAATTTGATTCCAGAAGGGCACCGAGTTCTAATCTTCTCCCAAACACGCAAGATGCTTAATCTTATTCAGGTTTTGCTGCTAACACCCCCAACGTTTTTTTCTCTATTTGTTCGAAATTTTTAGGATCTTTACGGGTTACGTTTGGAATTTTCAGGATTCTCTTACCTCCAATGGTTATAGTTTCTTGCGAATTGATGGTACAACAAAAGCTCATGATAGATTAAAGACTGTTGAAGTGGGTTTTTCTCTTCTCAAACACATTACATTTCATTCTTTCTGAGTTCGTTATTCTCTCTCGTCTTCAAACTTCTATAAAACCTTAATATATTCCAGGAATTTCAAGAGGTTCATGTGGCTCCTATATTTCTCTTGACATCTCGAGTTGGTGGTCTAGGCCTTACTCTGACTAAGGCAGACCGTGTGATTCTGGTTGATCCTGCTTGGAACCCAAGGTACTTTCGTTTAATATTCTTTCAACAACCTATGATCTTTTTGTAAAAGATTGTGTTATTTACTTGTCTACTCTATCAGAATCTTGTATCTCTAACTTGTTGAAGATCGAGTTGCCAAATTGTCGCAGAACAAATCTGCTTCTTGTTTTAATTGATATGCTTATTGCCGGATATCTAGTATGATGCAAAACTTGTGTGTTTCATTTCTCTGCTTCATCTATCCTTTGCTTGTGAAACTTGATGTAGTGGAAAACTAGTGTATCGAAGCTGAAACTATCTTAGTCTCTTGAAAGTACTTTTATGACATGATTTTCTAATATCTATGCAGCACTGACAACGAGAGCGTTGATCGAGCATATAGAATTGGGCAAACCAAGGATGTCATCGTGTATAGGTTTATGACATCAGCAACTGTTGAAGAGAAAAAGCAAGTCTGTAATAATTTTTGGTTCCTCGGCTAGTGTAATAACTAAGTGATTTTGATATACATATGATCATTTGTATGATATACGGTATATTCTTCTGTAGGTGTACAAAGGAGGCTTGTTTAAAACTGCAACTGAACATAAAGAACATATCCGCTATTTTAGCCAACAGGTGTGTGTAGTCTCAGTTCTGTCATCAGTAACGGTCTCATTTTTTGTTTCTCAATGTTTAAACCAAACAATATTTTGCTTAGGATCTCCAAGAACTTTTTAGTCTTCCCAAAGGAGGCTTTGATGTTTCACCTACACAGCAGCAACTATACGAAGAGCATTATAACCAGATCAAATTGTAAGCAAAACCTCAATTGTGGGCAAAAACATTGTCTTGATTGTTTAATCAGAATATGAACTCATTTGTGTTTGTTTGCTTGTATAGAGATGAAAGTATGGAATCCCACGTCAAGTTCCTAGAAACTCTCGGCATAGCTGGAGTTAGTCATCACAGTTTACTCTTCTCCAAGACAGCTCCAGTCCAAACGATACAGAAAGATGAAGAAGATGAAATAAGGTAAACTCTTATGTCTTCAGATTAATCTTTTAGTTCTAAAACAAATTTCCTTCATATTCAAACTTCAACTTAACTAGGAGAGGAGCAACATCATTCACTGGACGCCCATCAGCAAGTTCTTCACGAGACACCGTCATCAATGGGTATTAACACTAACATACTTTTGTTCAAATGTTAACTGTTTGTGTTTTTGTATAAGACTCTCATCGATTTGAAAAACTGTTTATTGCAGGGCTGATTATGCTTTCAAACCAAAGGATGTGAACTTAAACAAGAGAATCGACATTTACTTAATCGACGCAAAGGAATTGACAGAAAGTGAATATAAAGCAAGAATCAGACGTTTATCGACACTATCCAGAATGCAGATTATTGAACTGACTCGAGAGCTTAAAGAGTTAAAGGCAGCAAAAAGGATGGATATGCCTCAAGTTATTGACTTGGAAAAGGATATAAGTAACAAGAATGCACAAAGGATTGAATCTGTTGAGTAAAGACACAAGTCAAGATATTGCAATGACTTGTGTTTTTTTTTTTTGTTCAGTAATTGAATTTAGTTTTGTTGAATTGATAATGCAATTACCAAATCATACTCTTATTGCCAAGAAGATCAAAGTTATTGATCGTTTTCTAAGGTTAACTTTTTTTTATAACAAAACATGCAATTTGGAAAGTCTTTTGGCCAAATGGTTAAGTGCCGAATCTGTTGTTTTCTCCGCTCAAATATAATTTCAGAAGATAGGACCACGATCTTGCATTCGCCTTATAATGGAGTTGGGATCTCTAATCTCCAGAGCAGCAGTAGACAACTCTAAGACAGAGATGAAAGACAAAGAGAATTTTGCAGATGATGAAGAAGAAGAATCTGCAGAATCTCGAGAACTTGTCAGCATAAAGTCTTCTCTAGTTAAGAGCTGTAACAATGGAGGTTTTGTACAGAAACAGAATGGTTGGGAGGAGCAGAGGCAGAAGACGACCAGCATGTCTAAAGCGAGCAGTATTGTGGGACGTTTGAATTACAGAGTTGAGCTGTTCGAAGCTTGGCGATGAAAAACGTTCATTGTTGTATGTTTGGATCCAACTATTGGATTTTCTTGAAATGGGTTTTGTGGGATGGATCAATGCTTTTGAGTTTTGATGATGGTTTATTGTGTATCAAAAGAACAAAAAAATGCTACGTTTCTGCCTATAATGTCAAAGATAAGTTTCTGCTTCTCTTCCTAAGGTTCTGATCTTAAATTCAGAGCAGATTAGAAAAAAATAACATAATTCCGCTTCTCTCCCAACCATTCTGATTATTACATTATCAAGATGATCTTGTAAATTATTTTATATGATTTTTGGTGGAATCTTCAATTTAGTATTCATTAAGCTAAAGTAATAATAAATTTCAATAGTCCAATTGGTTACACTGTTTAAAACAATTGAGGTAAGATTTCAGTTCAGAATCTCGGTTAATTGAATTTCTTGCCTTTAGAAAAAAGAGTGATTTAAACAAAAATCTTTTGAACAACCGTAGCTGTTAGAAAGGAGGTTTCGTTTAAACAATATATAAGCGGTTAAAATAAAGTTTTCAAACAAAATTGGCTTGAACATTAATATTTTTGTTAACACGATAAAAGTTGAATAGTGTAATAAGATAATAAAAAATAGTAATGTAAAATTTAAATTAAATAACTATTCTAAAAATATATGCAATAACATATTTCTAAAAAATTTTGATTTACATATAAATATATAGATTACAATTATAACTTTTAAAATAATAATTGCATACTATCATGTATAGTTTTCTAATATAAATGAATGATTTTTTTTTTTTGAATCATAATGTGAATCATATATTGTTTCTTAAAATATGAATACGTAAAATGCAAAAATAAACTATCACTTTTAAGTACAAATGACGCCTGTTTTCCAAACGACTGTAAATTGCTTTGTTTGAAAATAATTCTTTCAAACGATCATAAATAAATCTAAAAGCCGGTTTGAAATGATCGTCTCATATAGAAATACTGATTGGATTCGAAGGATTGTTTCAAACAGCAGATTGGTTAGTTATAATATAGTTATATTATTTCAAAACGAGGAAGTAACCAATTAAACCCTACATGTCTTGTACATTATTGTATTTATAGTTATTGTAAAATTATATAAAATGCAACTGGATTTTTAGTGATAGAAGAAGAAAAAGAATTCGACAAAATTGTAAATTATTAGATATTTTGTTTGTAGGAAACAATAGTCTCTATTTTCTCAACCCTGTTTACTTGGTTGAGGGTATGTTGTGGGAGAATATAAGCAACTCCTGAGGCTTAATCTGAAATGTGTATGATGTGAGATTTAGTTGAAAAGAGATTGGAGATTTGAGAAAAAGATGGAGAATCGAGTTCAATGGTGAATGGTTTGTAACCGAGAGGAAGAGAGAAGGAGAGTGAGAGATTGGTAACGAGTTAGAGAGAGAGGGAGAGATTGGAAGAAGAGAAATCTCTTTCTTGATTCTTTCATGATAATAGAATATGTTTCCTCATAATCAACTCCCGGTCTCTGAGAAAAACCTTGGGCAACAAGTCTGG